>BMAO01017637.1:0-82979 GCA_019973975.1 Trichonephila clavata
ATTTACAGAAATATGTGTTTTGAATTTTTTACTTAGGAATGATAAACTTAACTACCAACAAAATAGATAAATTTAATAATATCAAGAAATTCTTCCAATGCTGCTTAGATCATGACTATCCTTTTAACTTCTTAAGAACATATATTCATCACAAATACATTAATCGTCTTGCTATTTCTGATTTCAAAACCACCATACAACAATAGGATTTCAAAGTCAGCATTTTAGTGTTTTGCTGTGAAGATTCTGTTTAACACTCTTCACACAGTTTATTTTTTAAACACCCTTCTTAAAATCCTATAATATGAAAAATTTCTACATTTTTAGCAACCAAAACCAAATTTCTACATTTTGACAACCAGCCAGTTTTCTACATTTGTGACAGCCAACCAAGTTGTGGCCTGCTAAATTTGAATGTAATCTTTCTTGGCGTCTTCCTTACAAGCTGGTATAAAGGATGCGTTTAAGTGCAATTTAGATTTTCAACACAACATATATAAGCTTTCCATCGGTTTCAAGAGTGTTGGATCTCCTGGAGTAAACTCTGTGAGCAGAAGTTTAAAATCTTTTTGGGAGAATCCTTTTACTGGGTAATTCTTTGATATTTTTTCTGCTTAAACATTTTGGGAGAATTTTGCTTAATAGTAGTCGGTTGTTCTTTCAATATTTCTATGAGATTTTTTATACTTTGGATTTTTTATATTTTGGATTTTGTATACTTTAAATTTCTATTTATTTATTTTGGTCTTTCCTACCGAGTTGCAGAGGGGGAAGGTTGGCGCCTTCAAACTAGTTAACCCACTTATTCGGTCCTAAGTCCGAAAGTGCATTTTGACTCGCTAGCTTCTTATTTGTATTTCATTAGATTTGATCTTAATTTTTTTTCTCCCTGTTATGTTCTATTTTATAAAATTTTTCCATATATATATATATATATATATATATATATATATATATATATATATATTATATATATATATATATATATATATATATATATAATATATATATATATATATATATACTGAAGTGCCACTGAATTAAGAATACCAACCTATTAACGAGATGGTCCTCCTCTGACTTTGATAACGGTTGCCACATGACGAGGCATAGATTCAACAAGTTTCTGAAAATTTTTAACGGGAACGACTTGTAAAATATTGGCTAAAGTTGTCTATAATTCAGTAAGGTTCATTCTTGCTGAGTGATGGCCTTTCACTGCTTGCTCTAAAAGATTCCAAAGATGCTCAATAGAATTTAAGTCTGGGCTACTAGGTGACCAATTTATGACACAAAAAGTCAGAGGAATGCTCATTCAACAAGCCAGTAGCCAACCGGGACTTGTGAGATTAACAGTTACCTTGCTGGAAGCCTCCATTACCGTGGGGATAATAGAACAACAAATACAGATGGAGTGATCACCCAGCAACTTTACGTACCGAATTGCTCTGAGAAAGGATGGTACACGTACTAAATATTCCAAACAGTGTCACAAAAAACTTCAAAGACCATGATTGAGCCAACTTGTCCTTTTACAGTTCTAACCTAGTAGGCAATATTCTTGGCTTCATGAGCCTGAAGCCATATTCCCAGCCTCCCGTCGGTATTAAGTAGTCGGAATCAAGACTTATCATTCCATGGTACTCGTTTCGAGTTCTGTACACTCCAGTCTCTGCGCTTTCTTGCGCTCATGAATAACTCATACGTTGTGGACCTACAATTTTTCCGCGATCTAAGAAGTCTAAATCATGCAGTTTACCCATACTGGCCACTAATTCAGAACAACCAAGTGCGCGCTATATATGCAATTTCCAGAGCGCCCTCACTTGCGTATAAATGATGCGCTGTGCTACACAATTTGATTGTCCATGCTATCCCTAATTTAGTGACACTTCAGTGCATATATATGTAATATTCCCCGTTATATAAAGCATTAATCTTTTTTTTTGTAACTTCTTGTCTGCGCGTATCTCAAAAATTTCAGAGTTACCCTCTCGTATATATATTTGAGATATTTTTAATTTTGAGTCAATTAAAAATATTTCTTAGATTATTATCAGTAGTTAATTAAATTTCTAAAATGAATATATTATTAAGCTTTCAAAAATACTAGATTACTAAGCTTTCAATGTAAGACGGAACATAACATAATAAGCATAAATAATCCCAGAAGTTTAAATAACCTCATAGAACAAAAATGTGATAGCATAATGTTTAAAAAAACATTCCATTAATTTTCTTTGCCAAAATAAATTTTCTCTTATCATTTGCTCCCTCTAATATTACATTTAAAACTTCTGTTGAATATAAATGCTTGTGTTTTTATAAGACACTAACTGGCCTACATGACAACCGTTCTAATTATTACTTATATACAGAAGGTCGTTCACACACTTTATGGAAAAGATTTTGCATTTTATTTTCTTATTTGCGTTTTGAGATAAAACTTTAGAAACTGCAGACTAATCGTTTGCAAATGTTTTCTTTTGATTGGAATGTAAAATAACTGATTTTGAAAATGACTCCTAAAATTAATTGAAGACTCGAAGGTCACATAACTGCGCTTTCCGAGGCGAAATATTCGTATCAACAAATTATACGGAGGTGTAAAAATGTCGTTTTTTGGATTCCAAAAAATATATTTATGATATATTGAATTTAAAAGAGGAAAAAAACGTCTTGGTGAAAGTGAAATTGAAAACATAGGAACCTTCCTCTTAAGATAGTTTGAACGCAGGCAACTACCAAGAAAGTGATGTATTATCCTAAAAAACATCCACCTACTCAAAGATTCATTGCATTGAAAGTAAGAATATCTTCCGGTACTGTAAGTAAAATCAATTATAAAGATATAAAGTTAAAGAAGATGTTTAAACATAAAGTTCAGCTGCTTTTGCCAAAACATATCTCTGAAAGAAAAACAAATTGTAAAAAAATGTATGAAAAACACTTAGCTGCCCAAAAATGGAAATTTCTAGTAACACAAGATGAAGCTTGGGTATATTTTAGTGAGTGTAATAAACGAAGATCAATTTTCAATTGCTCAACTGATGGAAAAGACCGTATGATATGGCTTCGTCTGTGTACAGAAAAGTTCCCCCAGGGCATTTATGATAGTTGAAGGATTTTGATAAGAAGGACAAATTAAAAATCTAAAAAAGTGTGAAACAAAGCCATTTAATTCATTCTACTATCAGCATAATATTTAAGGACCCATTTTTGAAGAGGAAATTCCAGTCTTATACGGAAAGCAGCTTGATAAAGTTAAGCTTCATATAGATAAAGTTTCTAGTCACAAGCTAGTTGCCGTTTATTAAACAAAGAGAAAATCAGAAACAGCAATAAAGTGTATCCCATTGGATAAAATACCTGTAAAATCATCTGACGCTTCTCCTATGAACTTTGGTACTTTCGGTTTATTAAAACGAGCCGTAGGAAAATGGCATCCAAGAGCACTGGACAGATTAGTAAAATTAACATGACCAGTACTAAGAAAAAGTCCACTTTCATGGAAAATTTCATCAAGAGCTTTTGTCATGAATCAAAGCTATCAGATAGAAGTAAATGGCACAAAAAATGTGGCATTTATTAATGCAAATTAACTATCAAAATCGTTTCCATAAATTGCGAATGACCTTCTGTATATTTTTTACAAATAGCAATATATTAAATGTTTGATTACTTAATACAGTGGTACACGTTTACTTTTAAAAATTAACTTTTTCTTCATTTTTTGAGTAAATATTCTTTTCAGTAAGTATTAATATGTAAAAGTAATTAAAAAATTTCATCAATATTTTACCTAAATTTCTTTCAAGAAAAATCTGTAGAAATAATTTTTGAAAATCATCAACAAGTATCATTTTTCATAGTACTTTTCATATTAATGTATCGTCTCTATTACAAAGTTTAAAACAACCCTCTTTGTTAGTAAACAGAGACTCAATCAGCTTCCAATAATTCTCCAAGGACTGAAATAAGTCGTTAGCCTTAACTTCGTATAATTAAATCAAATCACTTTTTTTTCACAATTCAATCCAATCACACTTAAATTAAACCATTTTTGTATATGAAGTCATAAAAAATAGTACTCTTTACCTTTTTTTTTTCTCTTTGTTTAATATTAATCATGAGGATCTGTACGGTTCTTGTTCGACTTTGGATTAAATTTTCTAATCTTTAGGAGGTCAGGTTTGCGGTCACCTTATTTCTTGTCAAGGAAGATTCGGGAAGTCATTAGGGGCTGGATCAGAAGCTAGTTGCCTAGCAACCGCTCACGCACTCACCTGACGGTGACCGCTAGGATCAAGAATTGCTATCGGGTTTCACCCAATGACGTAACGCCCCCATTCATCTTAGTGCAAAATGTAACTGAAACAAAAAGTCTTCTTAATCCCTCCCCCTCTGAATTCTTTTTACGTTTACCTACGAATTTATCTAATGCAAAACCTTGAAGAGCAAGGGACATTTATTTCATTCAAAACTGAAATGTCCCGTCTCTGAGATAGTATAACCGAAATAAGAAACACTCTTCTAACATTTAAAAATAAGGGAAAGGTTACACAAAATATAAAATATGCTAGTTATTTTTTTCTTTTTAGAAAACTGTGATTCTGGCGTAAATCTTGAAAAACTAAGTTTAAACATTATGGTAATTAATCGCGTAAAAATTTATCATTTATTCAGTCATAATATGAATTATTATTAGAATAATCTGTATATACTCGAGATACATGTAAATGTAAAGCAATTTAACCTCATTAAGAAGAAAATATTTAATAAAAGGGTATATATACATTCCTCTGGTCAAAAAATCTGTAACACCCAGAAAGAAAAGCAAATGACACTATTCTACTTAAAATAAATATACTGCATAGTAAAAAGAAAAAATTATAAAAATTTGACGGTTGTTTAAGGGTACATAGGTTCCGAATCAAGTACATACTGTTGCCACCTGTGGCTGGTAAAATGACTTTAATCTAGTTAGACATCAAATTGGATTGATGGTACGGGCATATCATTCCCTACTGCTTTAAATCTGCAGTACATGTCAATAATCGTTGTGATTGGAGCGCGGTGGGAGCCCAGTTTCTCTCAGGAACCTATGAATAGATATTTTTAATGTGCTAGATATCTGGAGAATGTGCTGCAGTGGTCAGGAGTTGAAGACCTTCAATACCGAGGTAGATAAAGACATGAAACACAAAATGTGTTCCTGCAATATCTTGTTGAAAGACAATAGAAACGAGGCTGTCCTTTCTATGAAAGACTTGTAGATGGCCCAACGATTTATCTTAAGTTCTCAGAAATGCAATCCTGGCTGTTCAATTTATCGATAATACCTACAAGAGATGCTTATGTTGGTTTCGTAACCATTGGCTGTGTTGGCGCATGCGCGCCAACGTCATGCGCACTTATGTAAAATATTTTACCTTGCCGCGCTGTGCGGGCAGATGAGAACTTTCTGTGAAAGAAGCTTGACGAGATTTTCTCTATAACGTGCTGACGTGAGCTTCAAATTATATTAGAATTCTATTATTGCTCACGTCAGCATGTTATAGAGAAAATTTAGTCAAGCTTCTTTCACAGAAAGTTCTCATCTGCCCGCACAGCGCGGCAAGGTAAAATATTTTACATAAGTGCGCATGACGTTGGCGTGCATGCGCCAACATCTCGACCGGCTTTGCCATGTTCACATGCAAGAACTCACAAATAACATAATTAGCATAATTAAAAGCACACAAAAAAGTACAATGATTAAAACAATTTAAATGTAATAATAAAAAAGGAAATCAATAATTTTGCATAAATGAAATATAAAAAAGCAATACAAATACAGACAATTCACTTAGTATCAATTGGGAGAACAGCTATTTTACTAATAGCTCTTTTAAATTCACCTAATTTGGTTTTAACCTTGACAACTCTCACTTTTCCGTCTGACCCATGATATACTTCTAGGATTCGACCTAAAGGCCAAGTATTTACAGATAAAAAAATCCTCTTTGATTAAAACCATTTGACCTATCACTAGATCATTTTTTTCTGCTATCCATTTAGATCTAGCTTGCAATGTAATCAAATAATCAGATTTCCATTTTTTCCATGTGTGTTGTACAACCTTGGTAATCTTTTCCCAACGACTGAGACGATTTTCATTTACATCTATTAAATTTGGCTCAGGTTTTGATGTTATAGGTCTCCCTATTAAAAAGTGACCTGGGGTCAAAACATCAAAGTTATCTGCGTCAGTACTGAGGGGAGTCAGTGGACGCGAATTTAATATTCCCTCTACCTGAATCATAATAGTTTCAAATTCTTCAAAAGTAAAGTGAAGATTTCCTATCCCTCTTTTAAGATGGTGCTTCACAGATTTTACACCTGCCTCCCAAAGTCCTCCAAAATGAGGGGACTTGGGAGGTATGAAAATCCGATCTATACTTACTGACCTGAAATATTTAGCTAAATTTTCATCGGGAAAATTAATTAATTTGTGAAATTTCTTTAATATAGAATTCGCTCCAACAAAGTTAGTAGCGTTATCTGCATAAATTTTGGAGCTAGTAAAACGTTTAAGCGTTGCTATAAAAGCATCAGAAGTGAGATCCGATAATAACTCGAGATGGATGGCTTTCGTAGAAAAACATATGCAAACGCAAATGTACACTTTATTAAGAGTTCCCTTTCTCTGATTTTTATATTTGACTAAGAAGGGACCTCATAAATCAAGTCCAGCAATAGTAAATGGACTGAATACGCTTACTCTTTCACTGGGCAAATTTCCCATAATTTGTGAAGAAAGAATGGGTCTGCTTTTAAAGCATGTCATACATTGATGAACGGTTTTACGTGCAATACTATGGCCTCTCAAAGGCCAAAATTACTGCATTTAACAATCATTGTGGGCCAACGTGAAAGAGTCTTGTATGGCTGTTAAAATAAAGTTTACTTAATTTAGAACCTTTTGGTAAAATCGCAGGATGCTTGTGAAAATAGGGCACTGAAGCATTTTTTAATCTTCCACCTACTCGAACTATTCCTTCCCCATCTACAAATGGAAATAAATTAGAAATATTACTTGGAATTTCTTTTTTTTTCAAACAAGGGTCTTTGGGCATGCTTGATCAAATTAATTTCTGACTCCTTGAATTCGACTACTGTTAGGGGCCCAACTTTCTTAGACTTATTCTTACAATTTTAGATGAATCTGAAAATATAAGACATATTATTAATAACTTTGAAATAATTATTAGAAAATTCTAAAAGTTCGTCAAAGATGGTAGAGTAATCGTTGTTCAGTAAGACAGTCTCTTTACTGCTCTGAGCTTCAGGCCTTTTTTTCCTTTCTTGTACTACAATCTCTTTCTCAGGTTCTGTGAGGTAGTCTAACTCAGGAACAACTTGCTTTAAATTTTTAGGAAATTCAGGATCTGTCAAAAACTTAGCACCTGTCCACCACCTGGAATTTGTCACTAGAGAGTCAGCACTCAGTCCACGAGAGAGGAAGTCTGCAGGGTTTTCTTTACCAGCACAATGGTACCATGACTGGGGATCCGTTAGGCTAGTTATTTCGTTGACTCGGTTAGCAACGAATTGTTTCCATCGGGGTTTGTTACCCTTTATCCAAAACAGAAATATTTTGGAATCAGTCCAGTAATACTGCAAGCAGGATTTTTTGCTATTCACGATCTTTTTCACCTTAGATGCTAGACGAGCAGCAACTAGAGTTCCAAGTAATTCTAGTCTGGGCAGGGTTACACAGCTTAATGGTGCTACATGGCTTTTTGAAGTCACAAGTTTAACAGAAATTCCATGCCTTGACTTAGTTCTTAAATATATGGCTGCGCCAAATGCCTTTTTGCTGGCGTCACAGAAGCTATGCAACTCAATATCATCTTCTAGCAAAGTAGAATCTAGAACTAGTCGGGGTATTTTTAGACTTCCTAAGTGGGTTAGCGCCTCACACCATTTTTTCAACTCCTTTTCAATATTGTGATGGCAAAGGATCCATCCCATTGAATTTCTTCTTTCCAGAGATCTTGAAGGAGGCATTTCATTCTAACGGTGAAAGGAGAAATTAACCCTAATGGGTCAAAGATCTTTCCAACTGCTTGCAGTATGAAGCGTTTCGTATTTTTATCTAAGGAAACAAATTCCAATAGACTTTTAGTATCTGTAGTTAAGTAATCTTCATGAGTGTTCCATGACAGTTCTAGAACCTTTGTTTCATTTGCGCCTAAACTTAGTTTCATGTTCAGGGTATACATCAAAATTTTCTTTCTTCCATTGCTCCATTAAATTAGCATTATTAGTAATCCATTTTCTGAGATCCATTCCAGCAGCTTCCATAATATATTTTGCTCTTCGTGACGTTTGAAGCGCTTCTTCAAATTCGTTACCACCGGAAATAAGATCGTCAACATAGAAGCTTTTATCTAAAAGCTCTACAGTGCCAGGGAATTCCTGTTTATATTTCTCAATATGATGTCTAATCGTGGCTGCGAGAAGAAATGGACTTGAACTGACACCAAAATTTACTCGATTAAAACGGTATACCTGTAGTTTGGGCTTTTTATGAACACTCGGTTCGTCATCACTCCAGAGAAATCGAACGGCATTTTTGTGTTCGTTAGCAAGACAAATTTGTAAGAAAACTTGTTTAATATCAGAACAAAAAGCTACTGCATTCAATCTAAAATTAATTAATACGTCTAGGAGATTTGGATTTAAATTAATTCCTGGCCACAAGCAATCATTTAACGAGAGTTCATTATTTTGATGACTTCCTGCGTCAAATACAATTCTTGTTTTAGATGTTAAACGACCTTATTTTCTAACGACCTGATGAGGTAAATAATATACAGGTCTCTTTAATTCGTTATCTGTAATTTCGGTTTTTACTTCTTCTATAATCCCCTGTTCAGTGTAATCGCGAATGATTTCACGGTATTGCTGATATAATTCAGAATCATGACCAAATCTTCTCCATAAATTTTGATGTTAGCGCATGCGCGCCATCGTCATGCGCAGTTATGTAAAATATTTTACCTTGCCGCGCTGTGCGGGCAGATGAGAACTTTCTGTGAAAGAAGCTTGACAACATTTTCTCTATAACATGCTGATGTGAGCAATAATAGAATTCTAATATAATTTGAAGCTCACAATTATAAAAATATTTCAAAATTTGCTGCGCTTGTAAATAGCTTATGTATGTTGTGTGGATAAATAAAAAGTAAAAAAAAGAAGCAAGCGTAGCTGGTTCCCTCACTGAAGAGAACAACAAAACATACTAAAATAAACAGGCTGCCCATATCATCTCAGCAGGTGCAGCGCTCTTATGACGATGTCAAAAGCAAGTATGCCACATGTGTTCTCTTCTGAGCATTCAGACGTGGGTAAGTTTATTATGTTGCTGTACATAGTATTAGGATCCGTCTGTGCCCTTATATTCAGTTTTGTCTCATTGGGTTCACCTCTTTATTAGCGATCTTTATGTGTTAAATATTGTATAGTTTGATATATGTATTAGATTGTGTAAATGCCAACAGATGGTGCTGTAATAATGGTTAAACGGTATTTTGTAATATACTTGTATATTCATTCTCGTCTTGTTTTCCGTGATTAAATGTTGTGTTTCTAAACGTCTCTCTTGAATAAAGTCTCTATTCACACTAAGTTAATATTTTTCACTCTGTTGCAAAGTCAAGGGAAGCTACAATATTGGTAGACATACAGTCAGTTCGTGATTCTCGTAACTTCACTGCATTCTCCATGGGGATACATGTCTGCCTGGAAACTAAACCATTTCCTGACTTAAAATCCTTCATGTGGATGTACGATTTTGCAAGGTCCATCTGGTTAATCAAGAAATTGGTATTTTACGAAATTGGAATTAAATATAATAAGTGAGTAAAAATTCTCCCCAATAAGACATTGAATTTCAATCAAATAACAAAGTAATATGAAAGAATCAAGGATATAAAACTTAAATGAGGGTGTCGTATATTTTGCAATGATTTCAAAGTTTCAAAAAATATTAAATAGTAAGAAGCTGCATAAAAATTAGAAGATTAAATGATGAAATCTTAAATAATTCAACGTTATTGAATTTTCCATCCAGAATGTTTATAATTTATCTTATCATGAATTTTGAAGGCTGCCTCTATATATTTGACTGTCTTTCTTTATCTTTCAGTTTCTCCATGTATATATACACTATCTGGCCAAAAGTATCCGGACACCCCTTAAAAAAGTGGTTCTAGCGAGTGACGCAATTTGATACGTAATTGAAAACTATAAAAGTGTTGGTAGTGGTTTTTCAGATTGTTTTTATGCGCTTGTGAGGCAATGAGTAAGTCAAAGGAGCTTAGTGAGTTTGATTGTGGCAGTATAGTGGGATGCCATCTTTGTGGGAAATCAGTTCGGGAGATTGCGGACATTCTACAGAAACCTAAATCCTTTGTGAGTGATGTAATTGTGAAGTGGAAACGTCGAGGCAGTGAAACGGCAGAAAAACGAACCGGTAGGCCGAAACTACTTGGTGAACGCAGCCGCAGAACTCTGAAAAGGGTAGTGAAATAAAATCGCAAATCCTCGTTGGTGGAAATTTCTCAGGAGTTCCAAAGTTCATCAGGAATTCGTGTTAGCAGTAGGACTGTCCGTCGAGAGTTAAAACACTTAAGATTCCATGGTCGTGCAGCCACTTACAAGCCAAATATTACTCCACAGAATGCGAAGCATCGATTGCAATGGTGTAGAGCTGACCGTCATTGGACTGTGGACATGTGGAAAACGGTTCTTTGGAGTGATGAATCTCGCTTTACAGTCTGGCAGTCGGATGGACGCGTCTGGGTTTGGCTGATGCCCGGCGAACGTTTCTTTAATGACTGCATTGTGCCGACTGTTAAGTTTGGTGATGGAAGCATAATGGTGAGGGGGTGTTTCTCGTGGTTTGGCCAGGGTCCGCTAGCTCCTGGGATTGAAACATGAACTCTGAGATGTATGCGGACATTCTGGACAATGCTGCACTCCCAACTCTATGGCAATATTTCGGGGAAGACCCATTTCTCTTCCAGCAGGATAACTGCTCCATTCACACATCGAGGCATGCACAGACGTGGTTTGACGAAATGGGTGTTCAAAAACTGGACTGGCCTTCTCAGAGCCCCGATCTAAATAACATAGAACACCTTTGGGACGAATTAGAGCGCAGATTACGTAGACAGTCAAACCGACCATCCCGACTGCAAGCTCTTACTTCAGCTGTTATGGACGCCTGGAAGGCAATTCCTATGGTCACCTATCAAAAATTGGTGGAAAGTCTTCCCAAACGTGTGCAGGCTGTCATCCTTGCAAAAGGGGACCAACATCATATTAATATTTGCCTCAGGACGCTCTAAGTCCATACCACTGGGTGTCCGGATACTTTTGGCCAGATAGTGTATGTAGTATATTGTACCATTGAAGTTTTTATATCTTTCGTGTTCTTGATTCTAATGTTCATAATTTTACCTCCTCCTTACTCCTACTTACTTGTAGGATGTATCTACTATTCTAGTTCATTGTGCTTTTGAATATAACTCAAAAGTGAAATTTCAATATACGGGAGTGCGCGTAACCATGATAAATAAACAAAAATAGAACAGTTAACACTTTTATGCCAATGGATAATGAAGCAAACAAACATATATACTGGAAAACTCTTTGTTTCATATTTAAAATGACCTCAAGGGTAATCTGACGAGGCTTAACACCAATGAGACAATTATCAGAATCTTGATATATTCCTTCCCAAGCCAATTCCATTGCAGATCTCATATTTTCTACAATATGCTCCTGTGCTGCCCAGTGTAGTACACTTCTGTTAAAAACCTATACATGCTCGCTGGATGAGAGATGGGGGGAAACTCCCGGCCAAGAAAGAATTTCAGCTCCATTCAGACAATTGACATTCAGTGTGCAATAAATATTAGGTTGTGCATATTATCTTGTTAGAAAAAATTGTCGGTGGGGTGCTCACAAATGACTAAACAGCACGCAAAACAACTTGCGAGGCGTACGTGCTCAATTATAAAATATGAGTAATGGGAAGGGGAAACGTACGCCAGCGTCTCTCAAACTGTGGGGCGCGTGATAACCCTGCAACGAGGGCGCGTGCATATCGAAAATAAAAGTTCCAAAAAAATTTACTGGACTGAATAAAAAGAAAATATTTCCTGACATGATAAAAAATACACATTTACACTGATATAATTTACATATATCATCTGGCAATATTACGTCATCTCTACTTCAAGCTATCTTTGATCCTATAACCAAATAAAAAAAAGCATTTTATTTGATTTGATGTAATTCCCAGATGCGAGATTTTTTTATTGCGTTTTCTTTCTAAATTTAAAATACTACTCTTTCAGAGAAAAAACAAACCCAGACCCAGGGAAAAATTGTAGGAAGATAAAAAATTCATCATTGTCATTTAGGGAAGTTGTAAATAATATATTTTGTTGCGCTTTAAGCCATGTGAAAGAGTTTTATATTATTTTGAAAAGCACAGATGATTGAAGGATTATTTCGTTAAGATTTATTTTTTATGAATATGCTGAAACATATAAAGCATAATGGAAAACGTTTTGCACAGTTCATTTTTAGAACTAACATCCATATTTTTATATTGAATACGCACTTAAGCTGCACTGTTTGGCATCGAATCATACAATGATTGTATTTCAGTTTGACGGAAATTATCTCAAACGTGATTAGATGCATTCGTAAGTCTTAGAATGGATTCATGCAAATATCCGTCAATTGAGAGTTACTCAGATACTTACTACAAGGTTTACTTCACGGCTTTTGATAGATTAAACTCGAATATTGTCCGAAAACAACAAATGTTTCGCATCATTTGCTGTGGGATCGATGTATCGTCTTGTTCTGTATGTGGTTTTCTTCATCTAACAGTGACATAGAAGGAAGTAGCTCAAATTCCAAGATTTGCATGTAGTCTTGATGTTTTTGTGTACCATTTAACCACCCTACTCTGTTAAAAAATATCAGTATTTACCTGTACGTTTTATCGTCCCAGGTAATAAAAACTTACTCTAGACCTCAAGAAATATGATTAATATGATTTTTATATATTATTAGTAATTATTATTGCATCAGTAGTACAGAGCGGTTTTAGTTTATTCATATTCTCCTCCATTTTTTCTAATTTTAAACCCCCTTAGAGGCATTTTATAATTAGTAAGAGAATGATGATATGAGACTGTCATGCTATAATTTTTTACTGAATACAAAATGGCTCAATTTCTCACTGGACGTAATAACTTTAAAAGTTATTTGAACATATTTACTTCGGTTAAGTCACCTTCCTGTTACTCTAGTATTTGGGTGAGGATAATGTTGAACATGTGCTCATTCCATGATCTAAATTTGTCAGTGAAAGAAAGATCCTAATACTGTCATTTAAGTGCATTAATATAAATTAGCGTTATGAGTTTCGTCAATTTATTTCCATAAGAAAAGCTTTTGATCATTTTTTGTAAATTCATTGCAAATATTTGTAATAAAATTCACAACTTTTATAATTTTCTTTTCTTATTCCTTTTGTAATGTGTTCATATAACTTCTGAAATCCACGTGTGATATTTGTGGTATACGGGGAATTGTAAATGTTTCCAATGAAAAAACCCTTAGATAATCAAGTGCTTCTCAAACTTCCAGAATTTGCTACCCAAGTTTTACCCAATCATAATATCCATTGCGCCTCCACCACAAAATAACAATGTGGTAAATGTAATAATAATGCACTTTGACGCTAAAGTGATAATACGACCGTAATTATATACCGTTAAATATCAAGATAAGTATAACATTTTGTATATGTAATTTTCTTATAATTTAGCTAAATTACTTTTAAATAATAAATTTTTTAAAAAAGCTTTCATTTTCGATTCAATACACTCCCATCCCCACCCCGAAAGTTATCACACCTTTCTAGAGGGTATACCTCACAGTTTAAGAATCATGGTCTAATCTTTTGATTCCACTTAAGATTTTGAAAATATGAAATCAAATGAAATAAAACATAATTTCAGGCGCAATTTTTATTACTTTAAATACTTGAGGGCAATTTAACTCAATTTAAAATTTTTTTTATTATTTTCTACTATCACAAATGGAACAAAACTATCATCTTATTTTCTAGAAAATTTCACATAAATTTTGCGCAAATATTGACAAAAAGATCAATCCAAACTTAATAATTTTTAATTTTACTAAAAAAGCAAGATAATTAATTTAATATATATTTTTTTTTAAAAAAACCCCGTTTCTTAATGGAAAGAAAATTTCTTTTTTTTCCATAAATATATTTTGTGCTTAAAAATTAAGGAATAAGATACATTTTACATCTGTATGATGAGAAAAATATTTCTTGCTCTCTCTGGATGTTAATGTATATATATATATATATACATTACTATACAGCCTTTATATCTGCTGCAGTGAAAACATGCTCTTTGTATATAAGAAAACCATAAGTCTCGATTTCATGTTGTTTGAATCCATTAACTATATATTGGCGATGGTAACTGCTTTCAAATAAGTAGTACTCCTTGGACTATCATTTTTTGTCAAAACTGGATTGTCTTAAATGAGTGACCGTAAAGTTGTCACAAGTGTAATAAGCCGTTTTTCCTTCTTGCCCTGAAAAACGAAACATAGAAATTAATAAATAATAATCGTATATAAACACTAAAAAGAAAACAGCCGAAACCAATTTGGAGTACTGGGTAAAATGGAAATGTTGCTAATTTGCCCCGATTGGCAATGTTAAAAGTTTTGATTTTTTTGGCAGAATTAACAAGAGTAAAAAAAGTTAAAAAACGGAACATTTTGAAAAGTTTACTGTACCAAGATTGTAATATGTAGTAAATAATCTTCAACTTTGCAGGATATTTTACGTGGAAGGTCTGAAAAATTCCATGTCAGCCAAATACATGACTACCATCTAAATCGTAATTAAACAGCAGCAATATCTTGACTGTACTACAGTTTTCAACATGTAGAATTATATGCGTCAGGAGATTCTGCTTAAAAAGTATAAATTTAATTTTCATGTTTCCCGCTTGTTAATATAGCCGGGTAATAATATGAACACCTAAAAGTAAGCTTGTAATTTTCATTAAAATGCATATTTTAAATTTCTTGAAGCAAATAATTGCAATATGCCACAAACTTTTCTTTTCAGTTACAAAAATATGTTTTTTTATTCTGGTTAACCAGGTGCAAAGATATCGGTTGACCCTAATTAAACTTCAAATCTGCGAGCAATCTATAGCAAAAACTATACAACGGAATTGCATGAAAATTGGGAAATGGCAGGATGAAATGATGCGAATTTTATCGATTGAGGAAAAAAAATGAGTTTCAAAAACCACTCCTAGGTGGCGTACCACAGCTTTATTGAAAATATATGAATAATCTATAAAAATTAACAAAACATACTCGATATGTTGTCTACCATTGTCTAGGAAGAGGCAGACAAGGCGATGTGATACATCCACAGTGATTATGCCGGATGTTGCTCCTCCACACATCGCCCGTTGTGTGAAACAAGTGCTCCGCCTCCATTTCGATGATGACAGAATCATAAGCCTGCATTTTCCTACACCTAGACCTCCTAGATTCCCCCACTTTAATCCTTGGAATTTTTGGCTGTGGGGATATCTCACGGTCATGGTCTACCGTGATCCCATCACATTTCCATCCTACCTTAAAGAAAACATAGAAAGTCAAGTGCGTAACATTCTTCAGTTCAGGCTGCTTGCAACAGTCGAACATGAAATTTTACGCTTCAAGATGGTAGCAGACAATTGTGGACATCATAACGAGCATGTTTTGTGAACTGTTGAGGTTTATTTATGTGTTCTCATTAAAGATATGATCAGCCACCTAGGGTTGGTTTTTGAAACTCATTGTTTTTTCCCCTTGATAAAATTCCCATCACTTCATACTCACATTACCCAATTTCCATGCAATTCCACTGAATAGTTTTTTCTATAGACTACTCGCAAATTTCAAGTTTAATTATGGACACCAGGTATTTTTGAATTTTGTGTTTTTCACGGAAATAAAGGAAATCCATTTTTAAAAATATGTAATTTCAAAAAGATTATATAACTTATTTATGGCATCACTCATAAAACAGATAGTTAATGACTGTAAATAGTTCAGTATAGGTGTCCTAATTTGGACAAAATAATATTTGTAAATGTATTTGTTTCAATTAATCTTAACTTGATTCTTACGATATCATATAATTAAATGGAATTTGCGAATGATCATAAATATCAGATATGCCATATATTTCCGAGTATCAATTAAGTTCCTCTTCAAGTGGTTGCATAAGGTTTTTTAAAATTTCATTAGAATTATCAAAGTATAATATATTTCTTCTATTCCTTTGTATTAGATAAAATTACTCTTATTTTATACTTTTTTGAGTCTAGGTTTGCAAACTATGAAAGACAGCCAAGAGAAAAAATCAGAAAAAATTAGGAAGGTGACAAGTTAGGCAAAATTAGGCTAAGGTGATAATTCAAAAAGGAAATTCATATGGGAAAATATAATGATCATATCTTAGGGAATATATTTAAAATAATTAAAAAATGTTCAATATACTTAATGGCAAGGGTTAAGAAAACGACGTAAATACTCTTCATATACTCGTATATTAAAAAGGACACAGAAAAGAAATAAAAGAAATAAACATCTTTTGAATTTTACAACTTTTACTGCTCTGTTTAACTTTTATACTGATGCATCACTGCCTTATATTCACTGGCATTGGATCGCCATCTTAGATTTGCGTGTTACGTTTTTGTATTATTTTGTTTGAAGTGGGGGGGGGGACTGGAGCTGGAGCTACGTAAGCAAATCGTAAAGATATGAAAGGATCCCAATGATTTGAAAGAGGAGCTGTAAAGAGGTTTTATATTAAATAGAAAAGTGATATATGTGTAAATAAATGATAAATACATCTCGGAAAAGAAATCTTCTTGTCAATACAAAACAGCCTCTTATTCAATCAATAATAATCATAATTCGAAGAAAATGTTTTAGAATTAACCAGTAACAAGAAGCTTAAAACGATGGGGTTTTTTTTGTTTTGAGGATTAAGTGCATGAAGATTTGATATTTATTTTGAATATTTGAATGTTTATTTTTTATCACTTGAATGTTAGTTTTTATGTATTCAACATACAATCTTTTAGAAGCTTTGAATTAATAAGGGGTAGTAGAAATATATATGTGTGGAAATAATACGCAGAATTAAAATTGCCCAAAGATACTCATTTACTAAAGCCTATATAAATTAATAAGCGCATTAAATGACGGTAGCGTCGAGTATGATCAGGATTATTTAAACAAAATGCAGACACCATAGAAATAACTCAATAGTTTTTTTACATAATTTTCAAACTTTGAAAATGAATTTATTACCTTTGGAGAGTTTCAATAAAAAATTAAGAATTTAACTGAGAGCTAAGTGTATGTTTTTCCTTTCTCTTAAAATATACCTAGCTTTCTTTATGTTGTATTTATTCTTAATGTGTTGTTTATTTCATAAAACTTTTTATAAGTATGTTTAAATAAATATAGTTATCTGTTCACACACATAGCACAACCGAATCATATGGATAGAAGATGTGACGGTTATTAATGCACATCATTAGAAACTCCTTAAAGGAGATTCGATTTCAAAATTAAGTATATTTTAATTGTGTGTGTGTGTGTGTGGTGTGTGTGTGTGTGTGTGTGGTGTGTGTGTGTGTGTGGTGTGTGTGTGTGTGGTGTGTGTGTGTGTGTGTGTGTGTGTGTGTGTGTGTGTGTGTGTGTGTGTGTGTGAGACTTCACAACCAGAGACAGTAAAGTCAAAATTTCCTGGAATTAGATTTTCCCCAATGTAGCAATATGTATTTGGTAAGTCTATTTTTTGATGTTATTGGATCGTTATGGTTCATATGGAATTTTTCATGATAAAGTATTAATCTGGAAACTCCTTGACCAATGACGGAGACGAGATGAAAACTGTTAATCCATAATTGGCACACATAGAGATTGAAATTCTCTTTCGATATATGGAAAAATAACTTTGTGATTTACGCTGATGAAATAAATTAAGAGAATTCGCAGATTTTATCGAATTGCATAAAAAGAAATCAATTGAATGAAAAACCCCATTGCTTCTAGATAGAAATGCAAATGTTGTACGGCAAATATGTAAGCGCGTAGGTTTAGACAGCAGAAAAACAGGCTTTACAAGCGCGCGTAAGATAAGACGTATTTCGTTCTTCAGCAAACCTCGGAGAATTTCTTGGTGTTATTTTCAAGCAATCAGTTCAATTCAAGTTGTAACGGTAGAAATTAGCTACCACCAACGTTTAGAAGATGAAATGAGGTGGCGAATTGTTGGGAGGCTAGAAGCAGGCCAATTTCAAGTTCAGATTTGTAGTGAGCTCAATTTAACTCCCAGTGTCATGTGTAACTTATGGAAACAGTTCCAAAGTATTGGATCCATCGAAAGAAAGCCTGTAGAAGTTCGTCCAAGAGCCACGATGGCCAGAAAAGATAGTCATTTGTCGATTATAGCGAGGCGTAACAGTGGGGCTACAGCTTCTCAGCTCTCTCATTACATGTATGCAGCCGCAGAAACCCGTGTATCAAGAAGAGTGACTGTTTCAAAAAGACTTCATGAGAGAGGGATGTTTGCCAGAAGGCCTACTGTTTGAGTACCGCTAACGTCTACGAATAAGAGAGTCCGTTTAGCATGTTGCAGACAGCTTAGAATTTGGAGTATGTATCATTGGGTGACCTTTATGTTCACCGATGAGTCCCGTTTCAGCCTAAACACCGTTTCTCGCCTTACGTTCATATGGAGAGAACCAGGCACCGGCTACCTACACTTCAATGTTCACGGAATCGACAATTATACTGGAGGAAGTTCAATTGTCAGGGAAGGCATCATGTTGGATGGTCGTACACCTTTCCATGTCTTTGGAAGATGCTCTGTGGCTGGTGTGAGGTATATGGAGGAGGTCTTTGAAGCCTATGTTTGCCTTTTCAGGGGTGCATGTGGCCCTGAGTTTATTTTACTGGGCGATAATGCGAGGATACTTAGAGTTCTTCTGGTCGTTGAATTTCTAGAGAGTGAGAATATTCGCTGCATGGATTGGCCAGCAAGGTCCCCAGACCTCAACCCTATAGAGCATGTCTGGGACGCTCTGGGAATGGAAATTGCAACTCGAAACCCACTCCGACAACCATCCAAGAAATTAAAACAGCGTTGCAGAACGAGTAGGACCAATTGCTACCATAACTTTTAAACTGCCTTATTTCAAATATGACATCACGCTGCGAGGCCTGTATAGCTGTAAGAGGTTGCCAAATCTCCTATTAACCCATTTCTTTTGTTTATTCTGCAACCACTGTTTCATACATTCCACCTCCAACGAATGTAACACACAATCATGCATGTATATTGCAATTGTTTAATGCTTATTTGTTCTGTATTGTATCAATGTATGTACATATGAATCTCATTAAAATCAGCCCAGAAGTTCTAGAGATAATCGATCAAGTCTGAAAATTCTCTTAATTTCTTACACCAATGTTGTTTGTGCACGCTAAAGCAAATTTAACATTTTAGACCTCATAAACTTTTATACCTTAATTGCTCGTATCGATTTGGAAACTTTATGGTTTCGGGCAAATGTAACTAGCAAATTTGAAATGCATAAAAACAATTGTCTGGATTAATTTACAGATTTCCAAGCACAGTGTATTTGAAAATTACAATCGAAATTGCAACTGAATGATAGAATGCTACTCTCCCTGTTGAAAGAAAGGCAATAAGAGCCTTAAAAAGACGTTTCTGTGAGGAATTTTTTCAAAAATTTAAATGGAAGGATTCCTGCAAATGTACAGGCAATTTTATCTTTGATAAAAACATATTTGAACGAAATGGCTCAGTGTTCTTTCGGATAAAATATCCGTGAGCACTGTAGCAACGATCATGGAGAGATTGAAAAAAATTAAATACTGGGTATTGTGGAAAGCAGTAGAGAGTTGTAATGCAAAGTATATAAACTCAGCATAAAAGATTCGATACGCAACATATCGAAAATCGTGCTCAATTTACTGGAGTGAGAAAAAACTCTCTAAACCTCGAAGATTTTCACATTTAATTTTATTAGTATTTTTTTGGAGATAAAGCAAGAGCGTATCGTAAACTATATACCTATGAGAGTTAGACAAATTAACCAGTTACTCCTACTACCAAATGGAATGTAAGTGAAATTGGTGTAGTAGCTACTTAAAATTCCTTACACGTTTTGGACTAATCCATTAATTTTAAGGTTTTAACAGATTCCAGTAGTGATATTTCTTGGATTTCACCAATAGAAAAGCCAATTAAAATATTCTAATAATACCTGCTTGCATCAGATGGAAGTAAAACTCAAACTTACAGGCATAATGTTATAAAATGAGTTTCGTTTTGTATCAAAGTTTCAAAAGCTGATGTTTGTAATATCAAATATTTTTATTTTAATTATGAGTACCCATTTCTAGTGAATCTCTTGTACCTTCTAATGGACTTAAATAATAAAATGATTGATGACGAAAGGCATTCGTATTCTTTCTGTAGAATTGGTTATTTTGTAACATTCAGTTTGGTTCATTTTAAAGAATTCTAAATATATTAACACTTACAAAAATTTCTAAACATACTTAATCCTACACCAAATTTCCGTATTATTACAAAGAAACCATAGTATTCTCAATTTATTCAAAACTTACAGAATGTATCTAATGATATTGGTGAAGGTAAGAAAAAGAGCAAGGTGTCTTGCTGAAAAAGGACTGTCAATCTGTGAAGTTAACTTGGGTTTATACATATAGTGCATAAACCTAATAGCTCGTATATGGTCTGCGGAGATTACTGCCGATTGAAATCTCTCACGAAGCCAGGTAAGTAGCACATCCACATCTCATTTATAATACAATTAAGGTTCTACATGACAATATTCGAACTGATTTATATATATATATTCTTATTCCCTGAAGCGATATTCCTAAAACTTCACTTAAACGCCTTTGGAAGTTTTGAATAGCTTGGGTAAGTGTGCATTCACGGTCCGAACATCTTGAGTTTCCGAATCCACAACGAATATTAGATACTTGTAAGGTGAATTTAATTCAATATTTGATACTTTTTGTGAATAGATATAGTTCATATTTCAAATATTTTAATTATGAAACGTTAGAAAGGCAACTGTGTTAAAAGAAAAGTAAATGAATGTGTGTGTGTAATTCTTAACTTCAATAATTCCAGTTTAAATTTAAAACAAATACTCTTTCTTGATTCAAAAACCCAAATTTATCATGATGTTTCTAGTATAAATCTTGTCCATACTTGACATTAACTTTAGGTTTGAGGCATATTTTCAGAGTGGCTTATCTGGGACAATATAAGTCTTTGAAATAGATAAAGAACGCATTGGTTTGGTCGTCAATAAGAAAGTGTAGTAGATAATGAACTCGTATTTGTTTCGAATACCTGCGTGTGAAAATTGATAATTACCATGTAAATCGGAAAATGGTCGATTGTCTGCCGATATATTTATATACGTTTATAGTGATATTGTTTGTATCCTGCGTGAGATTTAGCCTCTCAATAGTAAATAGGGCAAAACGCTGGCCTGAAGTGTAATAAATTTGTGATATCTCAGCGCTATTTATCGCGTGTACTACCATTCGGAACGGATTTCTATTTATTGTTCTTGAAATAATAACTGCTGATCAAGGCATAAAATTCGATTCAAATAAAATTTTAAGCTACTTGGTTCAAAGAGCAAACTTCACTATGTAACCTAAAATCCTGCTTGTCTAATTGAAACTTTTCACAGACCTCTCTAAAAGCTTAGTTCTTTCAGGAGCTCTGAAAATCTTCCAAAGTTTCTGACGGTATCCTCATATGCTTTAAAAGAAGATATCTGTGCAGCTCAGCGGGATTAGAGCATGTTTCGAAAATTCGTTTGCCAGGAAATTTCTAAATTTTCGACTTCAATTCGTAAAGTCAAGACATAACTGTCACATTCACGTCATTCTTTTCAAAATTTTCAACTAAACTACTTCAGTGCATGATAAAAAGAATATTTTTATTCATAAGGAATTTAAATCATAAACATGTATATTTTTGTGGGATGACAGATTTCAGGGATTTTGCAATCGTTTTATAAAATGATTTTACCCCGTATTGGAACGAAAGAATAATGATTCCACAAACGCAGTCCAAGAATATTCAATGGTCATTCGCGTCAACCTGTCTTTCTCTAGCGTATTTTTTTCTTTTTCTAGCAGCTGAGAAAGCTTGTTTATGTTTGCGTTATATTTTACGTGTTATAATTTTAATATTGTGGATAATAAGTGTGTGATAAAAGAGAGTTATCTTATCTGTTTAATACCACACACAACCAAATCATGCTCATAGAAGAGCTGACGATAATAGAAAGCACTGCAAGCATGCATTTCAAAACATTGTTTCTTATTTTACGTCAAAACACTTGAGAGTTATTTTCCATCTCATAACTGTAGTTAAAACGTAGAGACTGATCTTTGTAATGTGTGAAGATGGCATGCGTATTAAACCATTTCCTAAGACAATATAGTAAACATTCATCTACATCTTTCAAATACTGGTTCATTTATCTTGGTTTCAAACTAGCAGGGAACTTTTTTGACTCTAACACCAAGCAGTGGGTACTTGCTATTTAATTATTGTGTAAGAATGTAGTTGCAAGGTATGTCGTGTATATCTCCGAATTTTAATATCTAGTGACAATGCTTTCCCATCCTGTGAGTTGTATGGATGAGAAACTATATTTAACCTTTACTGAGAAAGCAATTTCTGCCAAATATTTTCTTTTCTCTTCCATCTCAAGTTCTCATTACTATAGAAGAATATTTCATAATTAAATTTTCACCCAAAGACGTGAAAACACAAAGGCATTCTTCACTTTTATATTTAATGGGCCATTTAGAAAGCAAGAGAAGTTATTGTCATTGGCAGAAAGATAAAAAAAAACTTCAAAGTATCTTAAATCTCTTATATATTAATACCCAGCTATTATTTGTTATTGCTATCTCATAAGCATTGTGATTCATAACATTTGAAATATATATTGAAAGAAAGAAATACCAAACAGTATTTTTCATGCGTTTTTTAAAAATATTGCAAGAAACAAAATTCCATATATAATCATCCCTTCAGTGAGTCGATTAATGAGTAAAGTTTGCTTATATATATAAGAGCTAAATATTGGGAATATCACGTCAGACTGACCATCTGACCGGAACATCTGCTCATGCACCTCAGTGCCCAAAGTCATGAAAACTGAGATGTGCACATTACGCCCTGGGCCCCTTCTGTTAAATACATATATATATATTTCACACTCTCTTATTATCACTTACGATATACACCCTTCTCAAAAGCAACTCGGGCATGAATCATCTTCAACAACTTCTCGACCATTTTGAAAACGCTTAAAACACTCAAAAACATATGCACACAATACATCTCCATTACAGTATACTTCATTCAATAAATTATAAGTTTCAGTAGCGGTTTTTTAAAGCTTCATGAGAAATTTCCCAATTATTCGTTGCTCTGTTGTTACACTTATTATTTTTCTGACAAAACAAAAACTAAAAAAATAAATAACTCTAATGCTAACGATGAATACGGTTATATGGGTTTGTTCACAGAAACACACAGGAAGCACTATATTCTAAAGAGAAGGCTCCCCATTAAATAGCTATAGGTCCCTGGAGTTTGATGCATGCTTCTAATGTAGCAGCGTCAGTCTTGTAATTTAACCTCTTACCAATTTCGCCTGTAGGTCGAACCACTACTTCTTTGCCCGTTCATTCCCACGGGCATTATTTTTTTCTCTATCATTTGTACTGTATCTCCCGTACTTTTTTTCAAATTTTTATATTTATTTAGTTTATAGATGACGATGGTTATTTATTAAAAGAGGTTAAGTAAATGTAATAAAAATAGCTGTAAAGTTTTTGTACTTTTTGTATACCTAAGCCCTACGTGTAGCTTCCCTGTTGGGCATTCATGCAGAGGGAAAGTCAACTTACAGGGAAAGTACTATTATTTTCATTAAAATTTAAAAATGTCTCTAAATGCTCAAAAATATTAAACATTTTGATTTTTTTTTTCATCTTCCTCTTTAAAAACATAAAATTAATAAAAAAATCCAATAAAAATTCATGACACTTTTTTAGATGGATCTATTTAAAAGAATAAAACTTTTAATGGTTTAATAGCTACATGCCTTGTATGTATATCTTGGTAAGGAGAAAAGAGCTTTTAAAGTTAAACATTCATCTTTTATTGATGAAAACAGCAAAAAAAGTACAGCACAAACAGAAATAGACATACACATGCGCATTTATTGATAGTCGCAATAGCATTCATTGTTCGCTTCTACGATCTCGGCTATTTTTATACATGGTCAACCGGAAGCTCTTAAAATTGTATGATTTCCAGAAAAGGATTTTCTTATTGACCTGAATACATAAGATTATATCACCCTGCCTTAAAAAGAACTAATCTTTCAGGTTTTTCTAGGATACAGTTGTAGTTGTTTCCCGTAAGGCAGGTAGAACAAAAATTAAGTATCCTAGAATGTATTGCCCCATTTTGAATTAATAACCTCTAATAGAAAACTTAAGTGAATTAAATATATATATACCAGCCGTAACCCATCCGCTTCATTGGGTATTTCATTATGTATAAATATATTCTGTTTATATATATAAAATATATTGATTTCTAAGTGTAGCATTAAGAATTAAATTGTGTATTGAAAATATACTTATGCTGTAACTCTCACATCTTGATGTAAAAGAGGCTGAATTTCTAATTAATAATTTTCAATTATCTCTAAAATTGAAATAAAATGCTTTTTGAGCTTTCGTAACCAAATAACAAAGGGGATACCCAGAAAACCAATTTTTAGTTAATCTCAACTCCATTAAATAAACATGAGTGTCAAATTTCATGTCTAAATCTAACATAGCAAAAACTGTATTTTTATTTTCAATATGCCCGTTGAGAGCTGATTCCGAAACAACCATTCTTACTGGATTTCAATTCAACAAAAGAAGCATGCAAACCAAATTTCATTATTATAGTCCTAGTAGTTCGAAAACGGGATTTTTTGTTGTCAATAAGCCTCAGTAAATCTCGCTCCCCCCCCCCCCGTAGTCGGCTTACGTAAAATTCATTCTTAGTGGATGTCTCTTCAATAAAAAAAACATGCTTAACAAATTTCAAATATATGGGTATAACAATTCAAAAGCAGCAATTTTTTTCTATAACTTCCCTTGACTCTTCACAATCTCCTTGAGGGTCGACTTTCGGAAAACTCTTTATTAGATGAACTCTTTTCCATGAAAGAAACATGCCTACCAATTTTTAGACAATGTCTAATAGTTTAAAGGCGGGAATATTTATCTATTACGTCCCTTAATCCCACTCAACATCCCTTAGCGGTCGATTTTCAAGTAACGTATTTTGAAGCGGATCTCTACTCCGTGAAAATAATCTGCATAGAAAATTTCAAGAGTGCACGTCTAATAGTTTAAAAATCGAAATAATTATCTATCACGGCCCTTAAGCTCCCGTAACTCTCCTTATGGGTCTATTTTTGTAAAAACTATTTTGTAGGTGATGTCTACTCTATGAAAGAAATCTGCTTATCAAATTTCAAGACTGCGCATCTAAAAGATTAAAAATGAAAACAATTATCTTTAACGCCCCTTAATCACCCCCAACGCTATTTGGGGTCTATTTTCACAAAAATCAGTTTGTCACGGATCTCTATAAAAAGAATCTACTTACCAAATTGCAATAATATAAATAATTTTAACATAATTAACAGCTATAAGTTGTGCAATATTTTTCAGTAACTTGCATTTTGATAACTCAAACAGATTCGACGATTTCCCCGTAAGTGAGCATGCAAAATATTTGTCCAAGCGAGAAAAATGGATTTTCTAAGTCCAAGCCCCAAAAAGGACATTGTTTGAAATATGCTTGTGGTCATCGTGAAAGCCAAATAAATCAAGAATTGAAGCTTTTTGAATGGAGATTCTGACGGTATCAGTGGAATACGTTGCAACAGAAAGATTCCTCCTTTAAGGTATCCGTACACCTTCAAAACGTCATTTTTGCCGAAATTTTCAATTTTTGAATTTTGATTTTGTTTTAAAATTTGAACTTTTTCTTTAAAATGGTGCTTAAATTTTGTTTCTATGTAATTTAGAACTTAAGTTATGGGGATTTGAATTTTACTCGGTAGCTACTTTTTGAAACCGGAAGTACAAGTCTACATTCCGGAAGTTGAAAAAAATGTTTGTTTACATTTTTATTTTATAAAGTATGGTTTAAATATGCAATAGTAGAAAATTTATACACTTTAAAATATTAATTTGAGTTTTTCGAATCTTCAAAAATATAATTGGCAACAGGTTTTTATTAATATTTTTATCCAGAATCTGGCAGGAAAAGAGAGTGTTTTATTGTTTATTTACATTTGCTTATGATTGCGCAGCACTTTAGAAATTTCTGTTAAATCCTTTTTGATTGCTGAAAATTTTAATTTTTTTTCATTTAAAATAGGAAATTTAAAACGTAGAATTAGTTCCAAGAGAAAACGACAATTTCGTGGTAAGGAATCTACTAATAAAGATTCCAAAAATTATAGCTCAATATCCACCAACGCCAGTTCTTCAAAGATCAAAATGCCTGCTGTTTTTGATGAAGAAATGGCAGAGTATGAGCATAAAACACTTACTGGTAACAGAATTATAGATATTGATGTCCTCTTAAATGTTTTTTTTACAACTTTGTTGCCCAAGATGTTTCGAAGAAGGCTTATTGCTTTCTGAGGATTCAAGATATGGTTTGTGTTCAAATTTTGTTATAAGGTGTAAACATTGTAACTTTTACTCAGGGTTTTCTAGTTCAAAGAAAACTTTAAACTGTCCTGAAGTAAATACAAGATTTGTTTATGGTATGAGACAAATTGGTACAGGTTTTTCTGCTGGGTTAAAATTATGTGGTACGTTAAATTTACACAGGCTCAGTAAAACTGCTTACACTAATCATGAGAACAAACTCATGTCTATGACTTCAGAAGTTAGTGAACTATCAATGCAAAAAGCAGCTTCTGAACTGTTAGTGCTACATCCTTCTAAAAATAAAATAGTTGAATGTGGTGTTTCAGTTGACGGAACATGGCAGCGTAGGGGTTACACTTCCATGAATGGGTGTGTCACAGCTTTGTCAGTTGACACTGGTAAAGTAGTGGACATTGAAATAATGTCGTCTTATTGTCCCATCTGCAGAAAGATTTCTAAAATGCCTAAAAGCATTGAATCGGAAACTTTTGCAGTAGATAACGTATGCCATAGCAATTTTCAAGGTTCTGCGTTGAAAATGGAAGCTGTTGGTGCAACTAGAATCTTCCAACGTTCTATTGTGAAGCGAGGCTTAAATATGCACAATATTATGGTGACGGGGATTCCAAGGGCTTTATCAGTGTCAAATATACTTATGGTAAAGATAGTGTCACAAAATATGAATGCATCGGTCATGTTCAAAAGAGAGTAGGTGTGAGATTGCGCAAACTAAAGTCGAAAAATAAAATCTGTCTGGTAAAGGCAAACTCACCGACTCTTTTATTGACCGATTGCATAACTATTATGGAATTGCTGTTCGTAGCAATGTTGGAAACCTCTCCGGTCTTCAACAAAATGTTATTGCGGCCCTGTTTCATTGCTCATCAAGTGCCAAGAAACCCATGTGTGGACAGTGTCCCATCGGAAAAGATAGTTGGTGCTACTACCAGCGAGTACTATCTTGTGGCCAAAAACCTATTGAAGTGTTAAACATGATTAAGCCTACATATTTAGAATTATGTAATAAAGAAATACTTACTAAATGCCTGCATGGCAAAATGCAAAACTCAAACGAGTGTTTTAATGGCATTATATGACAGAAAGTACCGAAAGAAGTTTTCGTGTGCCACAAAACTTTAAAATCTGGTGCATTGGATGCTGTTATACAATTTAATGATGGGTACAAGGGTTGTGTTGACATTTTAAAAAAAAACTTAATATAACTCCTGGTTATTTTATTTTAAAATTGTACAAATATCTTGACGTTACTAGAATTAACGATGCAGAACGTCATTCAACACCAAATGTAAAGCAGCGTAGAAAAATTTTAAAAGCAACCAGGGGAAAAAATTAATGTTTTAGAGAGTAAAGAGGGTGTTATTTATAAATCAGGGGCATTTTAAGTATATCTAATTGTGTTTAATATTAAAAATTGCAGTTTAAAGTTTATTTCTGATTTATCTCAAAATGCATTTTTTTAACGTATTGGCATCTGACAACGTAAATATCAGAAAAAGTTGTGAACCAAATTAGTTTAAATTTTACAAGTACATTTATTTTATAGATTTAAAGAACCCTTACAATTTCCAGGATTATAGAGGTGATATGTTTTTAGTAACTAATGTGTATATCATGTCTCGTAATAATTTTTTAGTGATTTTTCAATGTTCTTTTACTCGAACCTTGATAAAAATTTTAATGCTTTGATTATCATTAGGAAAATAGTACCAGCCCTAAAAAATGTTATTATGATCAACATCAAATTTACAGACAAGTTATATTTTTGTTTTCATTTGAGTTATGTGCGTTATTCTAACAATGAATTTAATTACAATTTTCACTATGTTTTTCTCTCTAAATTTTTTTTGTGCTATAAGTGAAATATTAAATGTATTTTTCATAGTTTTAAGTTATGTTTCATCAGTAAAAAATATTTTAATAGCTAATATTACAGTTTTTCAAAAATATTTCTTCGAAGGTGTACAGATACCTTAAACTTTACAATCAAATTGGTTGCTTCAAGAAGTTTCCAGGTACTTCTTTTAATGGCCAAAAGTGTACCGTTGCATTATCTAGGTAGATCTAAGTTACGCAGCAGAATAACCATTGAACCAACCTGGAACCGAATATTGTATGGTTACACTCCTGATAAATCCAGAGAATTCAAATGCTCAGTTGGAGTATTTAGGGTTTCGTTTTCATCAACAATAGTGTCCATGTATTTAAAAGGCAGTATGTCACCTTACAACAACTCTTTATCTAGAAGTTTATTTCATCAATAACATCATATTTTTTGTCTAAGCATCAGGATTACAGTGTCAATCATTTTCTAGATAATTATTCATAATATCCTGGAAATCTCTCACAATCAGTTCCTTTTTGTCTGAACAACAGTGCAAACATTGTCTCACAATTTGATGCATTATGTATTGGGATGCAGTTCTACTTCACCATTTCCGATATCTAGCAGTTGTTTCGAAAATATTTTTGCCGACTGATCATCTTGCAGTTGTACTGGCGTGTTTATGGTCAGTCGAAGTGTTTCCACGTTTCGACATAAAAACGATTGTTTTAAACATGCGTTAATCTCGTGAGCAATTTAGAGCAAGGAATGACTGGTAATGTCTGAGGGGAATCCCTAGACAGTAGTAAGATAGCACACCCAAATATTTTTTTCGCTGTCGTTTAAATCTTATAAAGTTTCATGTAATGCTTTAAGTGAATGTTTGTGGGCCATGGTATATTTTTCTCTAATTATGGATGAACTCCTTTGAAATACAGTAGATATTTCGCTTTTTATTAATGTTACAAACTGCGTCTGGCTTCATATATATGTCTAATGGCAGCTTGAATACTAGATATGCAGTTTGTCTACTACCTAACAAAGGGATAACAATACCTGAAGATGCAATTGATAGTGCAATTTTCTACTGAGATCGTATTTTCGAAAGGCTGTGCCGGCAAGTTCAGTAGCTATAAGGAATGATACTCCGGACGCGAGACTCGAACAGAAAGCCATTCGCGACCTCATTCCAGCAATATCCAACATATTTGCAGGAGTTCCTTAAATACAAATCCAGTTTTCGTTCCTCACCCCACACAGCCGGTGCCCACTTTTGGCATCTCTACTCCTGCGAGTTCAGTTCGTAAAAGAGGGGGGGTATTATACTCGTCCGGCCTTATCCAGCAAAGTTACGGGAGTTTCTAAAATAAATTTTTCTGAGTTCTGTTTTCAACTCAGAAAACATCAGGAAAGCACTTTTCACACCCCAAAAATTTTAAGAAACGCTTCTGCCACGGTTTGCTTAAAATATGGTCGTATGGGGGTTATTTGGAATAGTTACGGTGTTTTCTCGAATTGGATTGAATATTCGGCAGTCTTGATATATGTCAGAGACCTGCTGTTTGCGCTCCTACGTCTGCAAGTATGTCCGGCACGGCTGTCAACGCGTGTATTACGGTCGTCTGGTATTATTCGGCAAAGTTATTGATACTTCTTAAATCCAATTTCACATTCCCATTCCTCACCCCGAAACGCACGAGCGAATGAATTTCTGTGCCCCAAGGCGTGCAAGTTCAGCCGCTAGAGGGAATGAAAATCCGCATGCAGGACTCGAATGCGAAGCCATTTCGCCTAATTCTAGCAATATTTGTCAAAGTTACGGGTGTTTCTGAAATTTGATTTTAGATTGTCATTTCGTATCCGTAGGCACAACCGGGGGCTACTTTAGATGTGCCTGAGCCTGCAAGTTCAGTCCCTGAAAGGGGACATTAGGGTCATCCGGAATTATCCAACAAAGTTACGGGAATTTCTAAAATTCGATTTCAGATTCTCGTTTACCATCTCTAAATACACCAGAAACGCACTTTTCTCGCTCCAAGACTTTTAGTATATGCTTCTGCTACGGTCCACGTAATAGATGGTCGTCCCAAATTATCCGGCAAAGTTACGGTAATTTCTCAAATTCGGAATGCCTACCTCGAAATGCGCCACAGACCAAGATTTCACGCTACAGAACTTTTAAGGTAAGCTACTGGCCACAGTGTGCCTAAATTACGGTCGTCTGGCATTATCCGGCAAAGCTAAGGGTATTATTGGGAACCATTTCATGATTCGGAATCCATTCCCCGAAATATGTCAGGCATTCACGTTTCGTGCAACTTGGTTTACAAAATCCGCTTCCGCAAAAATACGCGAATTGTGAATTGTCCCGGATTCCTCGCATTTCCAGCAACAATAAAAATAACAGCGTCATTAATTAAAATAAAAACTATCCTATGTTTTAAGTTGATGAAATGAAGCACAATGTGCAAAATTATGTTAGAGTCGGTTGAGTAGTTTCGGAGTTCATCGCAGACAAACACCATGATACGTAATTTTTATATATGAAGATGTATGTATATATATGACATGTATGTTTAATACATGGGATAGAAAATGTAGAATTTTTTAAAATTATTTTCTTAATTTTTTTAATGGAACGATCTGGCAACGGAAGTACAAAGAGTCCTAGTTATCTTATTTTATATTTCGCAACTTAAAAATTAAAAAAATTTGGTAAAAAGAAAAGAAATTTAATTGCTGTAGCTAACTGTGATAATTTTCGATATCTATTTCTAAAGAAAACAGTTAGTCTACTAATACTTCTTTATTCAAGATTTTAATTTCCTTTTTTTTTACTACTCCTATGCATTAAGTAACATAGTGTACATTTTATTTTAATCAATAACTTTTAATCTAAAAACTAATTAAGGTTTATAAAAATGTCTGCTTTGGAAGAAAGAAACATCTGTGTGATTGTAAAGTAATAATTAAATTTGTTTCAAGACATTAATTTTTTTTAGTTATCAAATGTAAAAAGGTTACGAGTAGAAAAAAATTGTTTGCTTAAATGCAAACTTAAGAAAGTAGAAAATGTAAAATGAATGCTTTTCTAAAGGGAGTCTGATAATTCTAATTAAACTCAATGAATGAAATAGTAACTTCCAGGTGTAGAGCAAAATGAAGATGATCGGAGTGAAATATATTTATCAGCATTTTATAAACGCGATTGTGTTTAAATATTATATATATATATATTTCATAATTTATTATGTATATAACATTCATTCAATTCCTTCCACTCAATTATCAATCATTAAATTATTTAGTCCCTTACTGTGCTTTCAAAAATGGTTTCAAAATTATCCAGCGTGCTTTGATAAATTAAAATAATTACTACGTTTTAATTATAATAATATTCAATAATGAATGCAGTTAACTGCATAAAATTCTAGTAAATGGAAAAAAGGGAAATGTAAAATTGTCGGGATAAATATGATTAAAATTTTTAGATGAACATATATAATTTATTTAAGTGTTCTCGAAATGACATAAGTTTGTTACACTACATTTATTAATAAAACAAATCTATTTTTCAGAAAGTTTGGTTTTGCACAGATTTATAAAAATTTTATTCTAATTTTATTTAAAAACTATATTTTATATTTTGACTAGGGGAATTGAGAATAGAAAGAAATAGTTGCATTTTACTTGCGAAACATCCCCAGTGACGTTTAAAAAGTATGAGCTTCAATTCCAGCATGTTTTTTTTTTCAAGCAAATAAAACTCCTTCCTCCTTCCCAAATATTTTTCTGCTATTAAGTTTATCGGAAATCACTTGGTACATCCAAGAAAAGGATACATCACCCTGACTACACTATTTGCTCCCGTGACACCATTAACATTGATCTGTTAGTAACTGGCCGCCTGGAGGGACATAAAATTGCTTACAACCAGATAAGGAAATTCTCACTGAATCTTCTTTTCCAAGTTCCAACTTTCATCTTGACAACATTCATACATTCGGGTCTACTCTTGGACAGCATTACATGATGGATTGCTAAATGTGGGTTATATGATGGCTATCAAAAGTCAATAAAATTATTTATAACCACCATTTTCCATCTGTTTATTCCTATTGAATATTTTCTGTGATAAAATATTTTTGATTTTATCTCTGAAAATGAATAGTAATGTTTCTTAACTTTCGTTAAAAATTCATTAACGGTGGAGAAATTGAAATATCCGGCTGAATTTTTCTGAAAACAAATATAAATCATAATAGTTATCAAATAATTTGACTGTTGAATTTAATTTAAAATTTAATAATAACTTTTTAACCTCGTTATTCATTCGTAGAATCCTAAGATAAGGATTGGCGTGTAACAATATGCCTACAGCTGAGAAAACAACAACAGATTCAGACATTGGATGAGATTTTATTTTAAACAAAAACATTTATTGGCCCCTTCCCATATTTTTCATCGATGGCTTTGGCTTTAACTTTTTAAAATCATGCTCCATAGTTAAAACCTTCCATTGATGATATCCATGGAGAAAAATAACATACAATTATGCAAGCTAATCAAAGCTGATTTATTGAAGACCAGGAAAATTAAAACCTTACTTAAATATTTTGAGCAATAAATGAATGAATGATTTCCACTAGCTTCTACAAAGAAGAATATGGTGGTATTTTACAGGAGAAGAAATATAAAGTACAGTGTTATTCATCTATATGAGAGTTATAATTTCATAATGAATTTTCCTGCCCATAATGCAGATAGTTTTCTAACACCATACCAGTAAAAAGTAATTTAGAATCTCGTATTTCCATATACTTTTTATACTACCTGTATTTTGTAAAAATTTAACATTTCAACAAAATATCAATAGTTACATTTTGTAATAACAACTGTATAAATTATCTTATTAGATTTTACCTAATTTAGAGCATGATATTTAAACTTTATCTATTTAGTAAATATAATTTCTACTAAACCAATTTTCTTACGAATGCCTTAGGATATTAAACACAAAGAATTGTTTACTTCTGGTATAAACGTAGACTTTAGTGAATACATCCCTTCTTTTTACTCAATTCCAGAAAGATTCACGCAAAGACAATATCAATAAAAATACTTATACATAATTGCCATCTACTTGACTGAAAAAATTCTCAAAGGATAAATTAAATGAATAGCATTCTTAGGCTGGTTTTATGCGATCCTTTCTCGGTCACAAGCTTTTTTCCTATTCCTAATTTGCTTGCTTTCTTCTTCAAGGTAGCCTCTTTGTATTCAAGTGTGCTGATTGCGATTTGTTCTGTGATCCCCTGAACCATTTCGAATTAATTTAATTGATTATTGGAACACTGAAATATAATCTGTTAGATAAGAAGCTTAACAGTGTAACTTAGATTCCGTCTCATAAGCCTGATAAGGGTGAATGAGATGCATTTTTTTTTGTGGGATATCACAATAAATATGATTTAACTAGATCTATTTTGACAGAAAGTCTTGTAAGAAAGGTGGCACATTTAAGCTGGTAATAACATACGAGTATAACATAGAAGTATTCAAGTTGGTTATGTTAATGCCAATTATGTTTTATGTCAAAAAAATATGCAAGGACAAACAATCGTATAAGATGAAAGCACAGTGAAATCGTGAAACGTTGCATACCAATGCTAATAAAAGCTATCTTACAATTCAGTTTCAAAAAAGATATTTCTTTTTTTCCAGAAGACATTTAGCAGATAGTATTTTGTGCGACGCTTTGAATCTGGACAGTCCTTCATAGATGTTGCTCTTTTCTTCATTTCTAGTTATTGCATCATTTTACAATTATGAAGATTATGAAAACAAGCGAAACAATTGTTCAAAGACGAGTGTCGAGTCGATCAAGGGTTAGATCACTAGCGATTGATTGCTCTTGTAGCCAAGCAGAAACGAATCATCGCTCAAACTATTACATCAATGGTTTCAGCGTCCATTGGTAAGGCGACATTTGCCAAATCTCGTACGAAAATTACAGAGTACCTAGCCCTGTCGGTCTGCTATCTCTATTCCTGAAGTTTGAGAGCTTGTGATGTTGTTAACACCTGCTCATTGAAAATTAAATATATATTAACATAAAATATCATGAAGAAAATGTACGCCCGAATATTATGGATTACTGTTCTTTTATCCCTGTTCAATAAAAATAGACATGATTAAAATGACAACTATGGAAAGTAGTGGACTATGCCTGATTATGCCAAGGTTATGTTCATGAATCAGTTATAAATTAAAATGGATGATGATGCACATTTCCTTACAGCCGATATCATTGAGGAGTTATTACTTGGAGAGTGGTGGGTTTGCGCGTATGAGCAGGGCGGTGCACTCGCCGGAATATAATATTACTGAAAATCTTTAGAATATTCTCTACTTTGCTGTGTATATACATCCCTTCCCAGTCGCTCTCACAGGTATGTCGTTTCATATGATAATGGTGATTAATTGATTCAGCAGTGTTTGATAACTCCATGGAATGCATGGTCTTATACTGAAATGTTGAATGAGCATGTTGTGTGGTTATATATCTGTCGTTTTCCCCCAGCCCCGTTAGGTTTGGATTTGAACATCATTTTGTTACTTCCTGTAGAATTACTTAATCTAATAACTTATGAAATTTCAATCTTTGTATGTATTTTTTTTAAATTTTATTTATATATATATTTGTTACTTTGATGTCGCATTATTGTCAATAAAAGCTGTACCTGTCCATTTCATCGTATTATATCATTTCTTGCTTGACTATTAGTAATAATGATGTTAATATTGAGTATTAACATCATTGTTTATTTTATATTTGCACAAATATTATGCTCATTAATTTGAAACCTAACTTTCTACTTTTTTTAAAACAATTAACTAACATATATAATCAAACACGTTATTCAGAGTCTGTCATAAAAAAAGATCTATTCAGATTATTGTACAAATTTTAATTTTAGATTCATTTATGTTTTTAGCTCCAAATTTAGAATACACCATTCTGAGAATCTTATATAGAAGAACATTATTAAGACAGTAATGTGCTATTGATTGATTTTAATTTACATCGCCCTCTGAAGCAATACGAAGGCTATTGTTGACGAGCCTCGTAATTGTGAGCCACGGTCAAGTAATGAGAATGGCATCTGAGCTGACTCTCTATAGTCAAACTTTCAAACCACACCAATAGGTGTCTTGTAAGCCTCGATAGGTTTAATATGAATCAGCTTCTTCAAATAGTGGATCTTAAATTGGACTAAGACTTGAATCTGCACCGTCATCGCCAGCTAAGAGTTCGAGACCATAACCTCTGGGTTACTAAAGTCACATAAACAATAATGAAGAAAATAAGAAAAGAGAGAGAGGTGTATGCTAACTTATAAATATTTCATTATTAATTTTACAAATGTCTCTGAAATTCTTATGAATTTACAAATAATTCCTTTGGATAAACACAAATGGCTTTATATTTCTTCTCTCTCTCTCTATATATATATATATATACACCATTTATATTTATTTAGATTTTTTTTATAAATATTATTACAAAAATATTACGTACATTTGTATTTAGTATATTAATATTTTAGATATAATTGATTATTTTATGATTATGATTATTAATAATATGCTTTTTTAGAAGCTAAAAGGTAATAAGGGTCTTTGAGCTTCGTTCTTTAGAATTTGCTTAGAGGTCTTGGTATAGGCCAAAACTTGTTTTTTTTAATCTGCTCGGCTACCCTTTTAACATTTTAAACGCGTTTTAGATTTGTGCCTATATTCAATGAATAGTCATGAGCGTAGATTCAGAAGATATGCCCATTAATATCTGATGTAATTCACACAAATATATAAGAAGGAGGAAGGCTGTGTAGCTACTGAATGTTTTGAATCTCCAGCAATTTTTAATTTTTAATTTGATATATATATATATATATATATATATATATATATATATATATATATATATTGATACAGTCAAATAAATGAAAAAGAAAAAGCTTCTCTTACTAATAAAATATTTTTAACGGTTTTTTTTTTCTTTGCTTCAAGATATTTTGAGACATGTTTTTGTTCTTGATACAAAAATCAGCCTTGAAGTTCTTATTTTTATTTAAACAAAAGTCCTGTATGTACAAAGATAATTTCATATGACATTTAGATTATTTTTTAAAAATATTGAGGTTTAGGTATTCAAAACGCTTTATGGTTATCAAATTTCTTGGAAATATTTCGATACCCCTAAATTTGAAATTGTTCAAAAGGAATATAATGCATGTCATTAAGCTCAGTCATAACTTAAAAATTGAAAAAATTGCAGAGATATCGTATTTTTTTTTTCATGAAATAAATGAATGCTTGGCCTATTTATATAGTTTCTAAACTAAGAGATGCACGCTTGACCGTTTTACTACTAGCAAACTAAGATTGATGTCAAGAATTAAAATTACAGAAATTATAACTTCAGAGACTCCAGATACACCTATGTCAAATTTCTCATCAGCGGATGCATTTATCGTCCCAATGGGTTCATTCATTTGGTCTTCTTGTTTCTGGGATTACCAAGGTCCCCTAATTTGAATTAAGTTGATTCCAAGCTTAGAAAAAGCTTAACTCTAACATATATGCAATAATTACAGAACAATGTCTGATTTAAATGATAAAACCAGAAAGGAGGCTCAACGGATTCAACTTGGTGTAGTATTTTTTACTACAGAAGATAGTATTCTATATTCTTTAGAAGAATGTACTGAAGAAAATATAGCACATGTGCGCATTCTGTGTTCCAAGTGTGCCAAAGAAAGAAAGATCCTAAGATTGGATCTGAATAGCATTAACATAAATTAACCTCCAGATTTGAACAAACTTGTTTCTACCAGAAGTGCTTTTGAAAGCTTTGGTAAATTCATTATAACCATTTAAAATCCTTCATGACTTTAAAATTTTCTTTTTCATTCCGTATGTAATGTAATCCATACTTAATTCTGTATGCCCCGTGTGATACTTTATCGTGCAAGGGAGTTTATAAATGTTTTCATTAAAAAATGGGTTTATCCAGCTTTCAGTAGTTGAAACTAAGGTTTTAACTGCAACAAAACAAAAACAATCAATATACCACGAGGTTTGGAAGTTTGCGTTTAGCACTTTATCATTAATTCTAAGATATCATTGGACAATACTAACAATAATGGGTTTACTTGTAAGTAACATTTTTAAGTAATATGTTACAAAATTAATTAGAAGTAAACTGAGGAAAATAGTTCTTTTATATCCATTTATTATGCACACCATACGCTTACAAAGAGGATTATAAGTTAATTTTCCATACACAGACTATTATTTTTATTATCATCATTAGTTTTTACATGTTAAATTAATAAGATTGGACAAGGATACTGAAATCGAAATGTTTATGTAACATTTCCGATTTCAGTATCCTTGTTCCCTTTTAAAAGTAATCTTACAGTCACCAAGCCATTTGATCATACCGTGATATTTTATCAATAAGGAGAACATTTCACCGCAATCGAAGAAATGACATTAAGATGATTTTTCTCTCCTTCAACGAGAAATATACACCATTTGAATGTTCTGCGTTACATTTTTTTTAAAATGTATATAATAACAATGACCATACTTATGTGTTAATTGCAAATGAGACCAATATTTCTAAATCTACTCTTTTCCTATCTCTTACCAAATTAAAATTACAATATAGAATTTTTCATTTCAAGGCTGGAAATTTTACATTTTTTGAAATGTAAACGCAAAGTAATCATGTCCAGTGAAATATAAAATATTTTGTTTACATTCTCCACAGCATTCCGCCAACGCTCAATTTTTTCGAGGAAAAAAATGAAATGATTAATTTAATATAAGGTGATATCTTGATTTAATATAAGGTATCTAAAGCCTTAAGGCGACGAATATACCAACTGTGGCAAAGTTCTCTTCTGTTAAATGCCAGGTAGCTAAAAATAAACTACGACTGCGGTTTGCCAAACCTAATAATGTACAAAAAAATTTCTCCTGATTGTATTTTGCTTACCAGTTTCCGTTTATCACGAAAGACGTCACACAATAATATTGCAGGTATTTTTAGACTGTACTGGAAATCAAAACGAAATATGATTCGGCTGACAATTTTCTAAAAAAAAAAAAGCAAGCACATCTACTTCATATTTCTTATAGTAAAAATAGTTTCAAAATCTGTATTGATCATTTACTATGTTATACGTGTCATTTGTAAATTTTTTGGAGCTTTACCTCCCACAAATGACGTTCAGTCTTTCTCATTTTTTCTCCCCCCCCCTCCTTCCAAAAACTAAAAATAAAATATCACCCAAAAGAAAAATTTGTTAAAAGACATTTTAACATTTCATTTTTTGAAAAATCAACTAACGTTAAAATATTATAGTAGATATAAAAGCAAGTGCGTCAAATATCTATACCAAATGAAGCTAATATGAGTTTGTGTTGATTTTCTTAAAAAGAAATGTTGTACAAATAAATATAAAATTTAGAAAACATCTTTCCAAAATTACAATTGTATTTTATAAATTTTCTTAACAAACATTTCAGCAAAATTAAAAAAAAGAATTTAATTACTTAGCACTAAATGTTGCTAAATTTTACAAAAAATAATATTCAAAAGAAATTTAGATTAACTTTATTTCATGAAAAAGTAACAAATGTCCATTTCACCAAAATACAAGTATTTACTTAACAAACCTCAAACATTATTTGAATTTTACTTTCAAATACATGTATAAATTAATTTTCAATTAAAATATATATTAAATTGCTTTTCAGCAACAATAAAGTAAAATGAGTTCTTTTATTTTTGACAAATCCTTCGCCATAAATGTATTTAAGTCAAATTAATCATTCCAACAAATACATCACGAACCATATGATATAAATATAAAACGCAAAATTTCCCCGAAATCCACATACCCTTTCAGATTATAATTATTAATTTAAATTTTATATCCATGAAATATAATTAAAAAGATTGGCTTTCAAAAAAGAGAGATAATTGCATCTAGATGCAAATTAGGAAATTAAAAACTCGCAGTCTTCAGATATTTTCATAAATATTTATTCGACGGATTTCTTTGTTTCCAAAGCATCATCTAATTTATCATTTCAAATATATTGTATTGTATGAAAAGTGGAAATTAACCATCAAAACAAAAGCTTGGAGTACTTATGTGTTGTCAGTACTGAGGAAAATATTATCCACATGTGTGTTTAAACAGCAGTTTCTTGGGATTAATTTAAAATAAAAAAACAATACGATAAATTTATGAAATAATATTGAAATTTTGTCAATTTAAATATTTAAAATTTTTCTAAATATCTCGCGTAGTAATTGTACATATATATAACAATCAGAAAATTCCTGGAATTTCGTTGTAACTCTAATAGCCTTCCGTTCATGTTATTGCTGGAAGATACCACACAGACGGAAATCTATTGTGGTATCTTCTCGATTTCGGCCATCATGTTTATTATTAATGCTTTCTATGGTCTCAAATCAATTGCCTCTGTGGTGTATTTTGATCTTGGGGATGATTTTGGATCGTGCTTCGAAGGTGATATTTGAATGGTGTCTCATAAGTACCCGGCCGGACCTAGAGAAGGTGGTAGTTGTTTGAAAATAATCACCGTATTAGAAAGTATATATTCTGTAAGGCATATGCTTTAAGTTTGAAGATGCAAAGTTGTTTAGTATTTGTTTGGTAGCCATCAACAGTGAACGTTTTCAGTGAATTTGTGAAAATGGAGAAAATTGGTCATCGTTATGTTATACAATACTTTTATTTGAACGATCTCAGCCCAACCAATAAAAAAGCTCAACTAGATTTTACTCTGGATGAATCTTCTTCTTCGTTTAAAAAAGTAAAGTATTGAGTACCAGAGTTTAAACGAGGCTGTACGAGCTGCCAAGATGAGCATTACAGTGGTCAACCAAATGATGTGATGATTCCAGAAATGGTGAAGAAAATCCACAACGCGATACTGGATGATCGTCGAATGAAAGCAGATAGATTAGGCATTTAAAAAGTACGATACTTTGCATATTATCTGAAAATTTGAACTTGAAAAGACTGTGTTTAAGAGGGGAGCCGCGTTTGCTCACGAGCAAAAACAGTGTCGAGAAGATGTTTCAATTGAGTGTTTAGCGAAGTTTTAGAGCGACAAATCTGAACTTCTGCACCATTTCTAAACGATGGATGAAACATGGGTCCATCACTTCCCACCCAAGACCAAAGTACAGTAAAAACAATGGACCTAAAAGAGAGAACGGATTCCAAAGAAAGCGAAGACTGTTTCATCTGCAGACAAAGCCATGGCGTCGGTTTTTTGGGATTCTCGTGAGATAACTTTTATTGACTATCTTTAAAAAGGAAAACTATCAACGGTGAGTATTGCGTGTACTTATTGCAATGCTTGAGAAAAGGAATCAAGCAAAATCAACCGCCTTTGCTTAAGAAATGTGTTGTTTCATCAAGACAATGCTCTAGCTCACAAATCCATTATTGCAATGACTAAAATTAATGAATTAAAGTTTAAATTGCTACCTCATGCACCCTTTCAGTGAGATTTAGCCCCTTGGAATATTTTCTTTTCACAAACTTGAAAAACTGACTCAGTGGTTAAAGATTGTCCGACGATGAAGAAGTGATGTCGGAAATTAATGGCTATTTTGAGAAGCAAGACAGTTCTTATTTTAAAATGCGTATCGAACTTATTGAACATGGCTGGGAAAAGTGTATAGAGCTAAAAGGAGATTGTATTGAGAATTAATTTTTTTCCAGAATTTTTGAGTTTTCTTTGTTGGATCGGGTACTTTTGCGATCACCCTAGTACATCAGTTGAGTAACGATGCTGGGGCTGGACTAGAGTGTTCTTTTTTGCGAACCATGTCTGCCCAACAGTCCATGTAATGAAAGGAGCATTGTAGTGTTACAGTGGTCATTCTCCTCCTCCTTGCTATTTAGTGACGCATTTCCTTCTACTTGCTTCACTCTGTCTCTTTCAAATATAAACGCACAAAGAGCTGATAATAATTTTCCAGGTGTTACACAGCACCTATGCTGTCGAAAACCTCAATGAGCATTATTTTTTTTAGATTTGGCCGGATACAGTTTCTTTTATCGAAAAGATGATATTGTGTGCTATTCTGATGCATGCATCTTTGTCATTGGGTATTGAGCATACTTCCAGGACTGGTTATCAGTAACGATTATCTTAAGAAACATCAGGTAATCTGCTCTTTCTTCAAAACATTTGGCCACAGTTAACTACCCTGTTTTCATTTGATTTCGGTTCAGCAGCAAAGGCGCAAACTTTTAATTGACAATAAGCTTCAAATCATCTGACAGAATTGAGTGAATGGATCCATGGGTGCCAATTCGTCGAAGATGGTACTTTGGCCTGATGTGAATAATTATTTCGCTTATTCGACCATTCCTTTGTTTAAAGAGAATGGAGATCTACCAATGTGGATCTCTTCATTCAACAATTCATGTTTTCCCTTAAATCTTGAAAACTACCCATTAGCAGTTTTTTAAATGTATCGTTAGCTGAACTGTTACAAGGCTAACTAAGTTTCCGAAACTGGATTTCCAGATCTGCAAATAAACCTGATGTTAACCCTTTAATTGAACTTAGTCACCCCACACCAACAGATAACCACACACTCTTACCTTTAACTGCACTGCATGTTATGTATCCCGGTAGTAAAAAATTGAAGTTTTATTTTTGTAATAAAGAGTGATTACTAAACTCTGAAAATTTTGGTTACCCCTTTTGCATATATACAACGTGTGGCTAATAAATAACAAGACTGATTGTATACTAAAACTTTATTCTGATTTCATACATATTAACACCATGGTCTTCAATATACACCCTCCCCTATTCTTATGACTCTCCATGCAAATTTTTCGTTATTCGGAATAGTGCCGGAAGTCTTTTTGTGTGAACTGGCTTAGAATGCATGCCACTTTTTCTTTCTCTGCTTTAAAGGACTCAACTAATGTTCCTTTTAATGCAGATTTGACCACAGAAAACAGATAGAAGTCGAATGGACGAAGATCAAGTGAAAAAAATGGATTTTCTAACACTGGGCTTCTGTACTTGGCCAAAACACTTCTTGACAAACAATGTAGAATGAGCTGGCACATTGTCTTGGTGGGGATTCTTTGACTTGTCACTCAACAATTATGGTCACGTTTCTTCCTTATTCTTCCACGGAATTCTGCAAGAATGTGAAAGTAGTGATACCGATTAATTGTTTGACCTTCAGAAACCCAACGAATGAGCGCAAGTCCATGAATTTTGGAAAAACAATAATCAGTTCTGTTTAGATTAGCTCATTCGTGCACTTTTTGCTCTCTTGGTGAAGATAAGCCCTTTTAAAATATAGATTGCTGCTTTGCTTCAGGATCCCAAGTAAAAAACAACGATTCGTCTCACGTTATTATCCTTTTCAATAATTTTGGGTCATTTTCAATGGCATTCAAAAAATCAGTACAGATATTTTTGCGAAGTTCTAGTTGCTCAAATATGAGAATTTTAGGCACCCTTTTGGCACACACTTTTTGCATGCAAAAATTAGTGCAAGAAATTTCCCATCCGTAATCTTTGTCAAAGATAAATGGACCTGGATAGCCAGATAAGGACAAGATAAGACTGTATAATGCTAACAACTGTGTTGGGAGGGAAGATTGTGCGAAAGTGATGCGTGATTAGTTTTAAAAACTTTAAGTTCATGTGCGAACAACCTATCATCTTCATTTGATACATGTTTTTGATACAATTTTCCACAACAAGCAACCCCTATTGCACCGTGAGTAACATCTTCAAATGAGAACAAATGTACTCTTATTAACAAACCCCTGAAAGGTTTGTTTTGTTCGCCCACCCTGTTTATTATAAGTATATATATATATATGTATATATTCAGCAAATTAACGGACTGCCATAAGAAGAGCTTGCAAGGAACTGTTCAGCTAATATTTATTTGCACTATTAAGAACATGAAAAAATTAATTATGATTATTTTTACTTATTTAGATGCATATATGGCTTAATTAATTTTAATAATACAGTATATTATGGTTCTAGCTTTAATTATTCTCCACAGTGTTTGATATTATTAAAAACTAATTGCAATAATGAGTCAGTAATCTTTTTGGACCTTCAATTAAACGTTAAGAATAATTTGCTAAAAGTAATATTTTTGATAAAAGAGACTCTTTTGATTTTAATATTTTAAAAATGCCTTTCTGGTGTGGTGACCTACACATATCTATTTTTAGAAATATTATTTCAATTTTAATATTACTATGATTACATTTATCCAATTAAAATCATTTTTAAATATATTTCAGCATTATTTTAGCTTTTATTATTAGGATACTTTACGCTTAGTTTAGTTACAAAAAAAACTATTTAGGTGGTGCCTTTACTTTTTGTTTCTATGCGTCGACACTGAAAACATCAATTCTGCAGTGAGTTTCGACTTGGGTGCATCGTTTTTTAAAAAAATGATTGTTTAGCATAAATGTATGGAAGTTTTTTCATCTTTGTTTTTCTGTTAAATGTTTTTGAAATTTTCTTTTAATATTCATCAAAATGTGAAAATCCTTTGTATTCTTATTATTCATGCATTCATTTTATTTTTATTTTGTGTGTGTGTTGTTTCTCCCAAGTGTATAGAGATATAGGCCTAATTTTCAATAGGGCTCCATTTTCAAAAATGGCGAAAATTTTTACTGAAAATGGAAGGTGGATGCATAAAGTAGTGCTTAACCTTATTTCACTGTCCTAAATCAGTGACTTAGAAATCTTAGTAGTTCTCCATTTTATTTCAAACACTCTTTTAGTATTTTTACAATTTTAATAGCTCAATACCTCACATTTTTTGTAAATTCTGTTATAATCCAATCCTAGAAAGATATTCTTTTGCACCTTTTATTTTATTTATGTATTATATATATGAGTAATTGTAAAAATACTTTAATACTATAAGGGAATCTAATATTTATACCATTGAAAGAAATTAAGTGAAATATATTCTAGATGACACATTTACACACAGTAGCAGTGATAATTTTTTTCAAAATGTGTAATGGTAAAACCTACTTTGTGTTTTAGAATGTAATATGAATAATGAAAATCTAAAAGGACAGTAGAATGTTACTCTGAGCTTGACATAGATCAAGTAATTGGTTGGAAAACCTAATAAAGACAGGTGAAGGGATAGAAACTTAGTTCTTTAACTGTATTTAGCAGTTTTTACTTATTCTACAGTTAATGAAATCGTAACGTGCGGCAGAAGAAATATACCATATTATATTTTGCAGTAATTAAAACTGCACTAAGTTTAATCCGTTGAGCTTTCCTTCTGATTGCCTCTTTTAAATCAGATACTGTATGTAATTAATGCATATACATTGGATTTAAGCTTTTTTCTGAGCTTCAAAGCAACTTAGTTCAAATTGGGAGACATTGTTAACCCCAGAAACAAGAACTGACAGCAGGTAATTGTTGCTCCTTACTGTCATATTAGAAAACGTTTGGCAGAAGATACCATAAACACTGTCACGTCACTTTTCTCACACACTACATTAAATAAAACATTTTACTCTTGCAAAAGAATGTAATTGATCAACATTATTTCGAAGCGACTACTTTTTTCCTTACACATTTATAGATTTTCTGCAATAATCTGTTTAAAAAAAAGAAAGGGTAATGTATGAAGGAGCTTATTATCTCGCATTGCTCAGTCAAATTTCTTCGTATAAAGAAATTAAGACGACATAATACAAATTTTTGCCATTTCAATGCGTGTAGTCTTTTGAGTTAAAACTCCATTGGTCATCGAGAATTGTTTTTTGTCCATTCATAGACTACTTAAAGGCCGGCAGGAGTTTTATAAGCATGCATACAAAGAAGATTCCTTAACAAAATGCAACCTAAAGCAGTAACCAAAGTTAATTATAACCCATTTAAAACATTTGGCTACGTTTGAACGTATATACATGAGAAGAACTGAACATCGACTTGGAACTCACAAAGTTCGCATAAGTTTAGTGTACATGAAACGCTTGCAATTATAAATGACCTCTGTGCATGTATGTTCATCATCTACATTTCTATTTCAGAAACCGAAAGTTATCCAGGGGGAGACGGAGCGCATTAGCAATTAGTTTCTTCAAATTCGCATATAACTTTTTGTACCGTTTGCATAAAATATGAACCTCGCCATATAGCCTCCATGTTTTTTTGCAATAGACATGCAATATGTCAGCAGACTTTTTTTTTTATTCAGATAATAAAGCCTTACTATTTCGCAGTATTATTTTAACTTAAACGTCATATTGTTTAAGTCTAAGAATTATAAAAGCAAAATGCTACCCTAAAAACATATTTATTTCTCTTTTACAAAAAAGGATTCATCAAAGTCTTACACCGAACTTAGTAACAGGCATAATTTGGTCTCATCTCATTTCTAAGACCATTTCAAACTTTAAAACATGGCAGATGTTATCCCATGATAAAAAAAAACACTTTTTAGAGAAGATCACCCATGGTTGTGATCATTCTTTTTTCTAACTCTCTAACTAGCGCTAAGTGTTTCGTGCAGCAGGTACACTTTTAACATCAGTTAAGATTTTCTTTCTTATTGAGAAATGGCATTGCAATAAAATATGAAATTTTGATGTAACATTCTTTGAAATATTGGTACTCGAACTGTAACTTTATTATACCATATTCATTCGTATACTTTAAAGTACAATCTTGTCCAAAAATTAAGAATAATTTAGAGTCACGCAGAAATCGAACTCTAAAATAAATATATCACCCATAAAATGATTACACATATCTACAAGAATCATATACAAATTGCAGGAAGCCACCAAATGATACCGATAGTACTTCACAATGGCGAGGGTGTAAGAGGGTGATATATAATGAATACAGGCAAATACACTGCTGGCCACCGTAAAGGCAACACCAAGAAATACAAGAGATAGCACAAAAAAATTTATTTTGTAGATAACATGTTGACCAATTATCAAATGATTAAATTTATAGACTTCTGTGAAGTGTGGTTCCGGGCAGAATCAGTAGCAAGAGTAGCCGCCATTGTTGGAGATCACTGCTGCTACACGCCTCGGCATAGATTCAAAGATACTTCGGATGTGTTATTGGGGTACAGCAGACCAAAAAGCTTCCACACGTTGCCAAATTGATCTGCTGAGGCAGCTGGGGGTGTAATCTGGGTCAATCGTTGAGCAACCATGGACCACACGTTTTCTATCGCTGAAAGCTCCGGAGAGCGAGCCGGCCAGGGAAGCAATTCAATCAGGTGATTGACGAAGAACCTTTGGACATTGCGTGCCACGTGTGTTCACGCATGATCCTGTTGAAATATGGCTGTGGCCAAGCCGTGAAGGTAAGGAAGGACAACTGGCTCCAACACTTCGGAGATGTAGCGCTGGCTGTTTAAAGTACCGGCAATGCTTACTAGAGGAGTGCGAGAGTGATATCCAATACCGCCCCATAAAATAATACCCGGTGCAGGACCAGTGTGGCGGTGCATAACGCAACTGTTCAGCCTCCTGTCTCCACGGTGTCTCCAGACTCGAATCCGACCATCGTGGTGTTGCAGACAGATGCGTGACTCGTCAGTAAAGACAACTTCATTCCAGTCTGCCACTCACATCCTTCTTTCATCGCACCATTGACGGAGGAAACGTCTGTGATTCTGCGGCAAGGGTAGACCAAGCAATGGACGTCTTGCGGACAGAACACTCTGCTGTACACGGCGTCGAATGGTACGCGCAGACACTAAATGATGCGTTACAGACTCAATGTGCTGTGCTATGGTTCGTGATGTGACTGAGTGATCCCGTCACTGCCATGCGTACAATTTTCCTGTCCTCACGTGAAGTGGTGCACTGAAGTGGCTGCGATCGACCACGTCAGTCCGTCGTATCCTCCTGCATCCAACGTTTACATATCCGCATTACAGTTGTTTGGTTTCGTCCAACACGACTACTGATTTCCCCGAACGATAATCCACAATCTCGGAAGGCCACTTTCCTTCCTCTGTCGAACTCGGATAGTTGATCAAAAGCTGATCGCTGTTTTCTACGAGACATAACTGATCGTTTTTTGAAAGAACCACAAGAAAAACACAATTGCCGTACTTGAAATCGTTGAAATCTCCAAGCCTATATAGCGCTTTGAGGTGGCGCCACAGGCGTGCGTGATGTGTGTCTGTGCTGAAATTCTAATCATTTGCATATCTCACCTCCGCTAATGCAAGTTGTAAATTTCATGTTATCTGCGGGCTTCCTTCAGGGTGTTGCATTTACGGTGGCCAGCAGTGTAAGTAAAATTGTTCACAAATGCTTTATAAACCTTTCGATGCAATAACCGCATAGTTATAACACAAAGGACGCATTTGAATGATTTTTTTACGTGATAGAATTACTGGCGGTCTGGAATGTGGTCGTATCCAGCTGAAAGTATCCGAAGAACTTGGAATCGCCCAGAGTGTCATCTTCAGACTTTGGCAGCCAATCCAAGATGATGGTAATGTGAGTAGATGTTACAGAACAGGTCACCCCGAATTACAACACCGAATGATGACAGGTATTTGGCAGTCACTCTCAAAAGAAAAAGGTAGAGCACAGCATGAGACCTATCTTGTCAGCTTTTTTCAGCCACTGGTACGACAGTTTAATGCAGACCGTGTATGGACGCTTAGGACAGGTTGGTCTATATGCTTGTTGATCTGTCAGATGTGTTCCACTTACTGTAACTCACTGTCGCCTGCGGTTATCCTGAAGTAGAGATTGTACATTGTGTGGACTCCACAACATTGGGCTTGTGTGATGTTTTCCGACGAGCCCAAATTTAGCTTGCAGTCTGATTCTCACTGGTATTTCATATGGAGAGCGCTAGATACCCGCTCCATCAAGAGAACATCATTCAACTGCATTTTTTTGGCGGTGCAGGATTTCTCGTTAAGGGGATAATTATTTTGGATTCCAGAACTGACTTGCATGTTCAAATTGTAGCCATGACAAGCAAATCTATCGGGATATTATTCTGAGACAACTTTTACGTTTGCTCCGGAGTGGCATGGGTGCAGAAATTGTGTTTATGGATGACACTGCCCGTCCTCTCTCTCTCTCACCACGCAAACATCGTAAATGAATGCCTTCAATCGGAGGATATCTCCCGTATAGACTGGCCAGCATTCTCACTGGACTTGAATCTAGAAGAGCATGTGTGGGTCATACTTGGCTGACGAGTTACTGCCCATCAACTGCCTCCTGCATGTCTACCAGAACTTTGGACAGCTTTGCTTGATGAGTGGTGTAATGTTGCCTAAAATCAGACCGATAATTTGATACTCAACATTGCATTGTCTGGGATGCATATTATGTACTACCCATCATACCAAGCATGTAATATTAGTTTTTGTAAATATTTAATGTTCGTAATTTGCTCCAGGGAACAAAAATTGACATTTTTTTTGTTGATATCTAGCAAATAGCATCTGTTTTGCTCCTTACCTTTTATTTAATAAAAAGCCTTGCAAGTTACATTTGTTTTGCTTCTGACTCTTTTTTTTTTTGCCTGAACTTGCATTATCCTTAATTTATGGACATGAGCGTAGTTACAAGAATAATTTCATCGTGTTTATATATGTCAAAATAATTCAAATACTTTACTTTCACGGATGACAACGTTCGTCTACATAAGGCCCAACTGGCTGATGAATTTCTAGAAAGGAAGGATATTTAACTGATGGATTAATCATCCAAATCTCTATAACCCAATACAATTGAAAATGTTTCGGATGGTCCTAGGAATTCTATTGTCATAGTTCTCTCTATATCAACCTATGTTTCCCTGAAATCAGCTTTACTTTATTTCTGCCACAGTCTTATAGTGTCTAATTTTCTGCATTACTGTAAGCAGTCGTCTTTTATATAAACCATAAGAGGGAAACTTAATCTCTATTCTATCTTATCATCTCTCTCAGTCTATCCTGATTTGATTTGCCGTATATTTGATTATGCTTGTGTACTATAAGTATCTATGTTAGTTTTGTTTGTATTATGTAAATTGATGTACTCATTCCTAATTACATTCAAAGTATAATACTTCTTAAGATAATCAACAAGGATGTTAAATTCTCTTAATTTTGTGATTAATAGTGTATAAACATATCTCAATCACAGTTCAGGTTGAAATTACGATTAAGAAATACTGTAATGAAATAATTTAAATTCAATCAATTCAAGATTTTTTTGTCATTCAACACAAGTGTTACTTGTAATAACACCCATGTTTCTATAATTAAATTTTCTGTGCATTGAAATTTTAAATTTTTTTAACGTTAGGATTCACAGGAATCAAATCTCTTAATCAATTGGTTTATTAAACCATCATTAATATTTAAAACCAATTTTCTCAATTGAAGCCCTTTTACACTTCAGATTGCTTTTTGTTCTGACACCACTTCATTTAAATAGACTATAGCCGTTGTGTAAATCCTAATTTTTTAAACTTTTTATATTTCCTACAACTATTTTTAATTTTGTTTTTGTTTTTATTAGTTTCTTGAAAATTATTTGTTTCTAAAGATTTTCATGTTTTGAATATTTAGTTTTGAACAGTTAAACAATGCTTTTTCACTTTATTCTCATTAACTTGCCGTTGTAAGATACGTATTATATCTGTTGACTTAAAAAGAGTATTGGGATTATTTTTAATTAAGAAAACTTATTATAAAAATCTTGTAAAAAAATGTGAAATATCCAAATATATTTCTAAAGTATCACGAAAGACATCGCAGTGTATAGCAAAAAAAATGTATCCTAGAGTTTATAATCCCCCAAAAATCAGGAATTTATTTCCTTAATTGGCAAAAAGGGAAAAATGAAGGAAAACACTAAATGAACACACACATAATGCTCCAAGGAATCGACTCTTCATTTGTTTATTATAATTTTATCGCTCTTCAAAGTAGAAATAAAAAAACATGCACTGAGATATATAGTAAAATAGCAAGTATACTTATTAGGCTTATTTTCCATTTATTGTTTCGGTGAACAATTAAAGTTTAATTAACAATTATCTCGAAAAATAAGATCTTTTCTTAAGAAAAATAATAAGAGGGCTTAGAAATATTCTTAAATTTAATTATCTTTCGCAATTGTACATATTTTCTTTTAAGAATTGAAAAGATAAATGATAAAACTGAATTTTTTTTTTTAAATAAGTAGATTAATTTTTATTAAGACAGTATAATTGGCTATTTGCGGCAAATCTATTGCAGTCCTGCCATCTGATGACAAACTTAACTAGAAAGTCTCATTTCTCATGTACTTGAGCATTTTTAATTGCATTTCAAAATACTAAACCTGATTCGTATATGCATCCAACCGATTTTACCGGTTAGGCAGCCATTTTTCCTTAATTGACAATGACACAATAAAACTAAATATTCTTGAAAAACGCAGTTCATTATAATGGATTTTAAATGAAATGTCACCGTGAATCTAATAATAATAGTTCTTGTTTTTACCGTGACATTTGTGTGTAGGAGGGATTTTGTTTTATATTCTATGGTTCGTATCTTTTTATAAAATTAATGTTCATTTCCAGAAATTTATATAAACAGATTACGAAAGAAAATGATCTAAGAGTAACCCGTTTCTCTTAAGAAATTTCTTAATAATCATTCAAAAGGAGTGGCTAATTGTACTGAAATTGAGAGTGGCATATATATTGTTATTAAATTATATGGTCTCTATCAGTGAATTGAAAAATAGGAATACGTTAGCTTCAGATTTATATTTAAACATCGATTAAAACGTAGTTATAACACCCCCTTTTCCGACTTATCTTTAGCGCTCATCTATTACTCCAACCTCCACATAAATTAAGTTCAAATTTTATAAATTTCTTCCTGATTAAAATTTTTAAGCACCATTCTATTAGGGGGACCGGAAAATTATGTCGTTTTTCTTACAGTAAATTCTAATAAATAAATTTTGTACGAGTTTTTCTTTTTAGTCAATGATGTAATCACCCTCGTTGTCAACAACCTTTTGCCATCTAATGTGCAAATTTTCAATGCCGGATCGATAAAAATCAATTGGTTTTTCAGTAAAATATCTGGAGATTGCATTTTTCATATCATCCAAATTTTGAAATTTTTTGTTTGCTAAGGAGTGTTGTATTGAACAAAATAAGTGGAAACCCATTTGCGCAATGTCAGGCGAGTATGGTGTGTGAGGCAATACCTCCCGCTCCAATCCATTAATTTTTTTCAGTGTTTTTCTTGCGCAGTGCGGTCTTGCATTATCGTGCTGCAAAACAACGCCTTTTCTATTGATAATCGCTGGATACTTTTCAATTAATGATTGATTTCGTCGATATAATTGTTCACAATAAAGGTCTGCATTAACTGTTTCTCCAGGTTTAAGCACTTCAAAATGGACGATTCCACGAAAACCCCACCAAACACACAAAGGCGCCTTTTTTGGATGTAAACCTAACTTTTTTAGCAGTCCTTCGTGGAGGTTCATTCGGAGAGAACCACTGTCTTTGTGCGTTTTGGATTATCATACAGGACTCATTTTTCATCTGCAGTGATCAAGCGATCAAAAAACGGTTCTGTATTGTACCGTTGAAGCAATAAGTTGCATGTATAGATCGGTTATCTCTGTTTTCTTCAGACAAATTATGCGGAACCCAAACACCTGCTCTGTTTGTTTTACCAATCTGTTGCAAATGTTCTTGGATGGTCAACCAAGGTTGGTTAAGAGAATTTGACAGTTCCTCGATTGTCTGACACGGATTTGCTTCCATTTGCGCCCTTAATAACGTCATTGTCTTAAGTTGTTGGTCTTCCTGATCGATGTGAGTCGGAAAGATAGAAATTACCCGATCTGAACTTAGAAAACCACCTGTGGCATTTACGAACATCTAAGGCACTTGCGTAAACATCGCAATGTTTTTGGCAGCAACTGTTGCATTACTACCCTTGTGAAACTCCAAAAGCATGCAATGGTGGATATGAGTCTCTTCTGGTATTTGGCTAACCATTTCACTCAAAAAGGGGAGAGAAAATTTAAGGTTTAGGTTTTCACAACTAAACAAATCATTTTAACTTTGAAATGTCTCTGGTACGACTTTCAACAACGCAATGAACTCATAAACGGTAAAGCAGCGTTGACATGCGCAAAAACGACATTACTTTTGGGTTCCCTTAATATATCTGATGTTGTAATTGCATATTTCTATCAAAATAATTTATGTATATATTTTTTTCTATTCTTAAAAAGATCTTTAGGCTTTATAAGTACATACGGTATAAAGTACCTATGTAGTTTCTGTTGAACAATTTCTGTTCAAATAGTTTAGTAGACTACTGTAAAAATAATAATAATAACAATACTTTTACCAAATAAGGGCTGAGACCACGTATCCGGGAACTATTTAGAAGCTTTGTACCCCTTTAGGTGATGAAAATTAATATGAATAATCTGTCAACTGCTCTATCAAAATGTGCATAATAGTTTGTTAATAAAAATAATCATAGAAACATATTACTTGCAGTTAACAAGAAACATCTACTTCATGATCAATTTCATCTAAAATTGTGTGTTACATGCTCATATTACTTTTCAATTCAAATCTTGAGTTTGTTAAAATATGTATTTTGTTATCCAAATAGTTTCCAACATTCTTATCTCTATAGGATTGAGTAACATCATAAAAAACAAGCTTAGAAAACTAAGAATCTAATAAAGTTAAAATATAATCGACAATTAAAGAATAAACTGACAAATAAAACAAAAAAAGGGGAAAGAGATAGGAATCACTAGTAAAATATCTTGAAATTACTGATATTTAACATGATGATCGGGTTGTTACACAGAAATGATACATCTTTTAACGTTTTCTCTCCTACGTTTTTACACGGCAATAAATAATGCAACACATTTCTTATTTTTCATTTTACTCATTCTGCTTGATGTACCCTCAAACAATTCAGGTAAGCAATTTTGAATTGATGAATCATTTTTGATCCAAAACGATATTCTTGAATTTTATTTGTTTTCTTCTGTTTTCCTTTTAATAAACAGCGTTGCACTTGATGCTAATTATATTTAAAAAACAGACTATATATATGTACTTACATGAAGGGAAAATATGCCGCAAGCTATAAATTAAGTTTTTACTATTTTTGTCGTAAGAAAATTGAGAATATTTAAGCAATGCAAATTTATATTCAAAACCTAATTCTATTGTATAAAAAGTAAGTTCTCCACTTACCTGCTGTTATCAGGTTCTAATGTAGGCTATTGAAGCAAGAAACATAATTTATGTAAAAGTGTGATAAAGTTTAATTTTTTCCAATTATATATCATTCGTTGTTTTTTTCGTCGATCTTTATTAATTATTTATATGTTAACAAATTGACACTATATACTGAATATTATTCAGCTAATTTTAGTTTTTGTCAAATTATTACAAATCAGTGTAATTTGTTTAGCGAAAGAAAAGTATTGGTACATGAGATTGTGTTATCATTATTTTATTTTCTGTATCCTGTATTTTCCCCAACTACTCTGGGCAAAAATATATTTAAAATTGAAAGTATAGTAGCCAAGAGGAAATAAATGCATTTCTTTGTTAATTTTTCAGTCGAAAAACCAGCATTTTAAAAATAAACAAGAAAAAAATTTATAAATGAACGGAATACTTACTGAAGTTACAGTACTTTTTTTGTAACTTCGTTTTTTCAAACCCAACTTTAAAAAACTACGTTAATTTTAACTATATCAACAAAGGTTGAGTGAAAACATCAGTGTGGAATTGTGAAATTCATTATCACAGTTTTTAACAATGTGATGGAGGCTTATACTTTCAAAAATATACTAGTCATCACTTAACCAAGTGATAGGGATTTTTCTTTTCCCTAGAACTGATATGAACCTCCTCTCTTTCATCCCGGAGCCCACTTGCTGTTGAATTTCAGGTCACCCTCCCTCTGTATAACCGAATTATGAATTATGATTAAATGTTTTTACCGCCAGATGGGAAGGAAATATGTAGAAAGTGTATCGGAACACTTCATATTTGTTCATCATATTTTGGAATGAAATTAACACTGGGAAATAACTTTAGGATAAAAGTTGTTCTCCATCTTGAACAACTCTCATTCATCACATGATCTATCATTCGCAAAGATATTTTCACTTTATTACTTATTATAAAGTTCAGCTGCTTTATACACAATTAGTACGAACAATTGAAAGCAATATATGTTTACTGGCAAGAGTTTAAAAAAACCCTTATTTTATTATATTGCTATAACCGCATGAAACTCTCTTACTCCATTATTTCACTCAAAATAAAGCGTAGAAAAAATACTACCCTCAAAATTGTGCCAATGTGCATGAAAAGTACTAGTGTAAAATATAACTTAGTATAACTAGTGTATTTTTTAATAATAAATGTTTTATTTTTTTGATATTTTATCCGAGTATTTATTTCATAAAACTAATACTAAGACAGTTTTCAGAAAAGTTTTACAGAGAAACCTGATAACATAATACTTGCACTGAATACCTTTAAAAATATTTTTGTAAGTTATAAAAATACACAAAGAAAGAAAGAATAATATATTATGATACGAGAAATATGAATTTTATATTATTGTTATTATTTGCAATGTTATTTTCAGCTCCATATATCTTTTAATGATATCATCATTACACATTGGTAAATAATTTCGTTTTTACCTTCGTCGAGCGAACATTATTTTCGAACTCTTAAGTATATGATTTGTAAAATGTATAACAAATAATAAATCTATAGTATACTGTTGGATATATAAATACTAACATTGTGTTCGTAACATATTCCAATGCATACTAAGAGTTCTTTACCTAATATTTTCATTTACAGATTAAATTTCCAAAATGGATATTTTTGAAATATTTATTTTATAAGCTATACACTCACAAATATTATTGTATCCTGACTAGATTAAAAAAAACTGAAAGGAAAATTTTTCAAAACATAATTCTTATTTTTGGATTCATTAAGCTTGATCCTCAAAATCTAAAACTATTTTTTAATTAAATTTGATGTTTGATCTCAGCAAAAAGCTTTTATCTGCAAATTTCTTCAGTAACTATTAATAAGCTCACAATTAAGCTAGTAAAAACTAATCATTTCTACACAAAAGCTTGAAATTTCTAAGAATAACTTATTATGAACATAAAAGAAATCTTTTCGACATATTTTAAAGTGTAAATTAATTTTAGGGTATTCTGAAAAACAAGATTTCCAGGAATCTTCGATGTTGTTTACTTCATGAAAAAATATTAAAGTCAGCTATTCTTAAATATATGACATGAATATTTTCTGTGTATAGCAACAAAATTTTTTCAATATTTCAAGGAATTGGGATAAACTTTTTTAAGGCACACCTATAATGTTTATTTATTTTTTTTTTTTTGATTAACACTTTTTCTTAGAATATTTTCATTTTCGTAAAGTTTGGAATTAAGAGTTATATTTGATTGCTAAGTAAATACGCCTTCTGAAACTCTAATTGTAACACTTATGCTTTAGCAGATTTTAAATTAATTACTTATTAGATTTTAAAGTCTATAATTTATTAAAAATGTATTAAAATATATATTATTCAGAAAAAGAAAAGCCACATTAAAAAAGTTTCAAGCCAAAAAATGTATTTCTTAAATTTAAGACTGAACAAAAAGAATATTTTCACACATACTTATGCAACAAAATAATTTAAAGGACTTTTCTTTTTAAAAAATTTATAATCTAGAAGTAAGCTATATGTATTCGATATTAAAACATTATCCACTACTGCTTAAAAGAGAAAATTTATTTATATATATATATTTAAATAATTTTGTTGTCTGCATTTTTACTTTAAAGTTATCAATACAAAATTATGCATAAAAGTTTCGAAATAAATATATTCATATAAATGAATTAAAATCTTCAAAATGGTTGGTCTACAATCTTATGTTTACAAGATGACAAATCATAAATTAAAAGCAGCATTATGTGTAGTCACAGTATAGTATATTTTATGTGTATATTATATTTTATGCACGTATTATATTTTATGCATACTTGTTAAATAATATATACATTTAATAAATATACATTACATAAAATATACAAGTAAATTATACATTTCACTTTCATAGTAGATTGTGTAAATGAAATTTGAAACCTTTTTTTTTTTATTCTGTGGTTCTAAACGAACATGGGTACACAATTTAAAAATTGAAGATACATTTATTTTAATTGAAAACCAACTACTATAAAGCATTAGAAATGTATAAAAATTCAAATTTGATAACGTTTACAATAAATTTTATGTTTTTCGTTAATTTTTTGGTATTTTCTATTTTTGTTTCGTTCTGATTCAGTAATTTTTCTCGCATAATAATTTGTTTTGATGATTTTTCATCTATTTTTTTTTTAAACCATATAATTTTTAAATCATTTTTTGTTGCATAATAAATAACTTAACATATGAGATTTTAAAAAGTCCGTGTTTTAAATAAGAAAAAATGTTATTTCATTAAAACAATTCTTTAATTATAATATATGTAAGTGATATAATACATACGACATTCAAAAATCAATTCTTCAAAAACACTAAGAAATTATTACAGAATGTCAGGAATGTCCTTTAAATCAAATCGTATCAAAATCCATCATTAATTAGTTTATAAGGGAAAAATTTTGACAGATATTTACCCTTTAAAGATAATGTGAATAAACAGCATTATCATTAATTTCTGTTTGGATTTTGTTGATTAATGATTTACCCTTCATAGAACAATTGTTAGAATATTTTTTTGGGATTGAGATTGATTTATAAAAAGAAACTTATTTTGCTTATTATCTAAAATTAATTTGATTTTTTTTTTCAAGATAATTTTTGGCGGAAATCTCTGATCCACCCAATGGGAGGGATTCAAAGATAGAAAACATATTTTGCATTTCTTTTTTACATCGCATTACATGATATTTATAAAATATAATTTGCAAATACTTAAATCCAGACAAGGAACTATGAACTAGTTTTCATATTAAATATTTTAAGAATTAATACACATTTCCCCCACGAATTTTCACAAAACTGGAATCAACATATTGCGGGATATTGCAACAGCGCAAACGTATCTTGTAGTCTTCTTATGTGTTTTAATAGATCACAAATAGCGGTCTCTCCATCTCTCTTTGTAACGTTGGTATATAGTCACCAACTTAAGTTAATTGCGCGAATCCAGAACAGTTTTCTTTGCAGCTCAAGAAACTTACAGGTGATCCTTTCCACTTGCGGATTGAAAATCCTGAAAATAGAAGTAAATATAACTTTAATGACCTTATAAAAGTTTAAATCGCATTTCATAGCAACATCTGGCTATTGGAAACACGTACCTCGTAGCATTTTGAGCCACTGTTAGGTGAAGCAACTGATGTGTGAGCTCATACTGCTCACTTCACATTATTTAAAAATCTGGATTGCACTGATATATTTTTTGCCACATTATCTATTAAATGTATCTCTTAAAAATTATAATGTATCTATTAAAATTATGTCAATTTTTTTTCAACTTCTCTTACTATCTCGTGATATATTTATTAGAGTACAAAAAATTCCAAAAAGAGCATGTTCGAAACCAAAAATCAATTGAAAAATTTTTGTGTGAAAACACTTTAACATTAAACGAATTTTTCAATACCACAGATAAGAGGCACAAAAAATATAAACAGTTTTCTAAAACAACAACGGATATTTAGTGCGAATGTGGTAATACTGAGAATGTAATGTTTCAATACATGATATCGAAAATATTATGAGTTGTTCAGGCTTTGAGTTACAGTACGTCATTTTTATATTTCGGGATGACAATGTTTGAATAAAGAAAACAAAAATTTGACCTACTTCTTTAACATAACAGTCACGTAGAACTCTGCGAATGAGTAAAAAAAATGGATGCATGAAATTTTATAAAAGTTGGGATCTTGATTTCTGAGGCGAATACATTTTAAGCATAAAAAGAATTTATTTTTGCAAATAGAGATAAAACTCAGCTTCTTAAAGTTGATGTTTACAATTTCTTATTTCAAAATTTTGCTAAAAGATTTCTTTAAAAGTTTCGTATACAGAGCTATAATATTTTTTATCTATATTATTTATGTTATACTCCCGTAGGTATTTATTCTTATTTTTCAATGGGATCAATACGGTTTTCTTTTAATTTTGTAACAGTAAAAACAAAAACAAATTAACTAATATTTTTTAATTAAGAATTTTTTAAAAAATTACAAATGAAAACATATTTAATTTCAATTAGATTTAAGAATGCTCGATGTACACTGGTGTGCAAAAATTAAGGACGAAGTCGAAAAATTAGCATATCAGCTGAACGAAGAGGCAGAGCGGACAGAAAGACCAATCAGGAGATTAAGTGAGGTGATGTACGGTAGCACATGCGCAGATATGCAGGTAGACGTAATGGGGGAGTGTCTGAGTAGTAAAGCATGTTGTCGGTGTAAGATTAGTATTTCTGGCAAAGAGATTGCACACCGTATAGCAGTTAAAATCACACCGAGTTGCTGCCTCAGCGAGAAATGGCGAATAATCAATCTGTTAGACGACATCTGGATGCTTTACCCGAGGTCGAATCATTGGGAAGTTGGAGGAAGGTCGCAGTGTGACAAGTGTGGCTGCAGAGTTCGGAATTGCTCACAGCATCGTTTCACGACTTTGGAGACAATTTCAAACTACAGGAACAGCTATCCGGGGGTTCAGTAGTGGTCGTCCACGAGGAACCACACCCGCAGATGACCGGTATATTGCCTTACAGGCCAGAAGAAACAGGCGGCAGACAGCGGGAGAAATCGCTAGACACACGACACAGGCGACTGGACGACCGATATCGCGTTTTACCGTGGCCAGAAGACTGCACGGTGGTGGTCTGTTTGCACGACGCCCTGTACGGTGTGTACCTCTAACGCCTGCCCATCGGAGAAGGCGTTCTCTGTGGTGCCGGAATACCGGAATTGGAGAGACAATGAATGGGGACGAGTACTCTTTACAGATGAGAGCAGATTCAGTCTGAGTAGCGATTCTCATCGCATACTCATCTGGAGAGAGCGGGGAAGCCGCAATCATCCCTCGAACATCATTGAAAGGGACAGGTATGGAGGCATCATGCTTGGTAGTCGTACAGACCTTCACATCTTCGACGCAGGTTCAGTCAACGGGACCCGTTATTGTAACGAGATTCTTCTTCCATATGTGCGTCTTTTTAGAGGCGCTATGGGTCCGCAGTTCCTTTTCATGGACGACAATGCACCATGTCATCGCACAGTAGCTGCCGAACAGCTCTTAGAGAGTGAGGATATTGAACGTATGGATTGGCCGGCACGATCTCCGGATCTCAATCCCATCGAGCATGTATGGGATTTTCTAGGCAGACGCTTGGCAGCTCGTACCTTACCACCAGTAACGATTCCGGAGCTTCGATTGGCTCTGCAAGACGAATGGGCAGCAGTGCCTCAACAACTCATTGACACCCTCATTCTCAGCATGGGCAGACGCTGTGAAACCTGCCTAGCAGTCAGGGGAGATCATATCCCCTACTAAAAACCGGATATTTCTTGCTGGACACCCATCACAGGGATGTTTCGGCCTTCAGTCGCATTGCGCTCCATGCTACTTTTTCAATAAAGCTTCTTTTTTCCCTCTGATTTCTCTTTTAGTAAGTGTTGCTTACATTACTCATGTCCTTACGTATTGGGGATCTTACGGTATTAAATGTGTTGATTTGGAACGCTTTTGTACAAAGTTATATTGAAAAAACCGTCTCTTCCTTAATTTTTGCACACAGTGTATATCTTTGAAATATTACCTTGAGAAATACAAAAAGTAGGCTAATTTTTGTTTTATTATTTTTGTCTTCATATCACATGCTATTTAAATAAACATATGAATTTTATAGGGAAAAATTAAATCAATAGTGTAAACTTAGCATATTACTACACAAACTGCAAAATATTCACACAAAAAGGAAGCACACTTTCCGGTTTATGAGAAATTGAAAAAAAGTTAGTTATTATTTGGAATTTTTAAAACTCTAAAGGTACTAAATGAAAAAAAAATAGCGAAAACTTTTACTAATTAAAAAGGAAGTCAAATACATTTTAAATACATTTTCATATGATTGAACCAGATTTCGAAGATTATTTTTACTGTTTTGTAAAGATCTTTCAAAAATTAGAAGGGCAAATTTTTCGTGCCTTGTATCTTCATAATGAAACAAAGGAAATTCATTAAGCTCTTTTAAATTTTATTTTCGCTGTTTTAAATGTAATGAGTTATGCTCAGAATAATTGCTCTTTTAGTATCGCAGGTTTGAAATTCAATTTATTTCAATTAATAACAATGAGGATATATGGATTGAACGCGTAAAATATATTAAAAAATTCAGTGTGTCACAAGGCTTCATAAGAAAGGTTTTGAGATTGGGATATTAACTAAATGACTTTCTCATCACTTAACTGAAATTAAAAGCTTTGAAGTCAACTGCTGGTAACCAGTTGGACAATATTAATGGGGCATCAGTTAAATCATATCCCATACGAAATTCTTAATGAAGTCTGTTAAGAATCAAATCAGGATTCAACAGGAATTCTCAGAGTAAAAATAAAATCCGTTTATTGTTTAACATCCATTAAAGTAATCATTAGCTTTATTTTAATATTATATAAAGGCATTAGTAAATATTTGAGAACAAGATTAAAGGACATTTAAATGTTTATGATTTTGAGTACTTTCTGTATATTTCCATGCAAGATATTGGTAATATTTTTAAAAGATTTATTCCATAAAAAAATTGCCTACCTCAGTGATATCAAATTCCAAAAAATTGCTGTTATTTTATATAAGGGGCTTTAGATATCATAATACAAATATCATTTAAATTTCAAATGTAAACATCAGTTTACATTTCTATTAAATATAGAAATGAAATATTTTTGCATATATTTGAAACTTGCAAGATGCAAGGTTATTACCTAATTGTTTCAAAATATAGCAATTTAAACCATTTGAAGAACCTTACAGAACGCTGGTGACCATATATTAGCGATTTAATACCTATCAATATTTTCTGTGAGTATGTACAAGCAAAATCTATTGTGCGAGTTCTGAAACTGTTTCAAACAATTTTCTGAAAGTACTCATCCTTCATGAACCATTATACTATTCAGGATTTAAATAAATTAAATAACTATTGAATAAAACATATATTTTAAATACTTTTTAAACATAGAAGCAATACATTAGAGATAAACACTGAAATGAAACACAACTTGATTACTTTTATTTAAATAAAAATTGTTAAATAATAAATAAATAAGTATGAATTAAATATCTTCTTAATTCTTAAAATCATAACAAAAATTGTTTGTTTTATATTATTAGATCTCAGTAAATAATTTGCATATTTTTCATATATATATTAATTAAGTACCGTTTAAATTTTAAGTAAAAACTTTGTAATATTTTTTGTAGCAATTTTGCAAATAGTGTAAAATTTGTTCAAAAAATTAAGTTAATTCTTAGTATTAAATAATTTAAAGTAAAGATTATAATTTATTTAACCACATCATATTACAGGAGAGAGGTAGGAGTAATGCTGGATAATAAAAAAAATTGTCAAATAACAATGTAAATAATAACCTTTAGCATGCAAGAAATACTATAACTGCAGATAAAGTTGTATCGAAATAAAAATATTCTGTGATGAATTGAAGTCTGGAAATTAAAAAACTAAGTTTAAAACTTTTCTTAAATGGTAAATTTTTCTGTAAGAATTTTCAATATATCCTTAAAATGAAACATGTAAATGTCATTTTATGTACTTTTACATATGAAGTATAATGAACAGAAATTTCTAGAAGGGCCTTTTTTCTTAAAAATGCCCTATATTTTTTTTATTAATGAAAAAATTTCAGTAATTTGTTTAGTAAAATCTAAGATTATATTCATTATTTAAACGCGTACTTATTACCTTCTTCCAGATACAATGAGATATGTTCAATAAAAGGATTATTTTTAAAAGATTTCGAATATTTTTCATTTTGCAAATAACGTTTCTTAGAAAAACTATATTTTATAAAAAAAACTATATATTTTTTAAGATAACTTAGTTCCATTATTTCTTCTCATTAGTTTACATGCATTTTGCAGTAATTTTGCTCTATAATAGCAAAAGGCATGAAAACTAATGAGAAGAAATAATGGGAACTAGGTTTTCTTTTTTTTCTCTAACAGATAGCTGCTTAAATGAAATAGTGAAGAAGAAAGATAGTTAATTGATTACATCGATTATAAATATGCTTTTCGAAACCGCATTTGATACACGTATGAAAGCCCATACACACAGATATATAGATACATAGATACATACACACACACACAAATATATATATATATATATTATATATATATTGAAATTTTAAAAAATACAAAAATAAGAATTGTATGTAAATGAGCAAATGTAAATATTTGATTAATGGAATGTTTGTAAAATTTATGACAAATGACTCAAACTGCAATATATTGTTTGATTTTTAAATTCTAATTAAATTAATCGCAGTACTTAACTACATTAAAATGATTAATCCTAGCATATTTTTGAATTCTTAACACGCAGAATTTTTTTTAGTTAAAAATTTTATTTCAATAAGGTATAAACGTAACCGGAGCTTTAATTTATTTTTATGAATTGTAAAACTGAATCGCCAACTAACAAGAATTTGTACATTTGAGATGATTTCAGAAAAGTGAAAATCTTCATAAATTTATTGCCTCTTTTAAAATTAAATTTATTTCTGTAATTTTAAATACACCAAAACCAGAGTAGAAATTAAATGTAGTCCTTTAGCTTTAAGTATTGAAAGTATGAAATAGGGACTAATTTCCCTAAACTTGAGAATTGCTATTAATAAAATACTCTTATTTCTGTGCATCAAATAAGATTAATCATAATAATGTTTAAATTATACTTGAAGCTTGTAAGACTTTACAGCTTGATTACGCATGTAAAATCAAATTCCCTTCTTGTATGGATGTAAAATTTAATTATTTAGCTTAAAATAATGTTAAATGTTGAAAATTTGTGTTATGTACCTTTTTTTTTTATTTAAATAAAAGAACCTGTTTCGATTCATCATAGATGGCAGCACGCATCTCTTAAGCAACGAAGACCTATGAAAATACCCGGGAATATACAATTCCATATCAAATATATATTTTATTAAACTATAAAAATAAATAATGAAACATGCACTGAGATATATCTTAATTTGCTTCAATCAAAATGAAATCGCAAAATTTTTTCAAACTTTTGTCCTACTACAATATTGAAATGCTTCTTAATTTTGAGCTTTACGCGAAGCAGAAACTAAAGGTTCATGAAGTTTTTAGAAATAACACTATAGAATACTATTTTTATGAAAGTTTACAAAAAAAGTTTTGTAAAAAAAAATTTCGAGAACTCTTAATGAAGGATTTTTAATTTAGTTTCAATAAAAATTGCGAAATATAAGCAAATTCATCAGGGGATGGAGTATTTTTCAGAATGTAAAAAGTATCCATTGGAAATTAAAATGAAATGGAAGAGTTATATATTTTTAATAAATTGAATTACATTTTTTTTTCTTTTAAGCAGAGCTGCAGAAATTACGAATTCTTCTGTTCTGATGAATAATTTCTTTCATAAAATTATCTATCTTTCTATCTCTCTCTATATATATATATAACATTATATATATAGATAGATAGATAGATAGACAGACAGGCAGACAAAAAGAAGAAACATAAAATTTCCAGTTAGTTATTTAGTGAGAATAGTTTTATTTCATAATAAAGGCATTGAGTATAAATAAAATGAAAACTATGACATATATACAAAACTAAGGAGGAGCTGGAACAAGTAAATAACAACGTTTCAAATTATGTTGTCTTTCGAGACAGTTACAATAAAATATGAAGTCATATATATATATATATATATATATATATATATTACAAAAATTTACAAAAACTATTTATAACCTAACATAACTATAGTCATGATATAATATAGTCTTAACCACAGAAGTATATATACATATATATATCGCAAATTTATATACACATAATAAAAAATTAAGAGGGTGAAATATAAATGAGGAATATAGTAATATTAATTATTCTCTTTTTAAAAAAACTCTATCCGAATAAATCTTATAGTTTTCTTTCATTTATTGGTCAAATCATTATTCAAAGAATATATTTTGCTAAAAATTAAAAATATTTTTGACATGATTCAATAATACTACCGAATTTGAAATCATTGTAGCCCGAATTAAAAAACATTTTATAAAACTTTAACTAACGTAATAGTGTTTTTCTTTTTCTTTAATTTAAAAATTGGCTTATGATTGTGCTTAGGTGTGTGCAATCGTGCTGTTTGAAAAATATAACAATAAATTTAATACATTTTTCATTAAGATTTAATTAAGAGTTATTACACAATAAGTATAGTTAGATAAATTTCATTAAAATCTTAAGAAACGAATATAATTAGAAGATGATAAAATTTATAAACACTTAATGGCAAAGGTGTAAAAAGAAAAATAATTAATTTGTTGCTCCACATGTTAATTTTTTTAATGTCTAACATATCCCTTAAAATTAAATCTTAAATAAATGTTTATTAAGATACAAAAACACCAAAATATATTTGAAAAAAATATATTTCAATAGTATTTTGAAGATTTGGTTAATTTGTACTTGGATCACGAGTTTGACCAATTATCTTCTTGTCAAAAACATATTAACTGATGTCTTTCAACAAATTAGTCCCTTTATCCACGTTTTGAAACCATTAGCAAATTATTCTCAACGAAAATCATAGTTCCCAAGCGCCTCATCAACAATAATTGAATTTTAGGAGATTTGTTTAAATCATACAATTAGCATACGTTGAAAAGATATTGATATATATAAATTTAAAGGTACTCGTTACTTATAACTTAAATAATTACAGCAAATATAGTAAAGAAAAGACTAAAATTTTCAGATTGCAATACAAGTTTAAATTCCTTGCTGTAAACAATTTTGACACAATTTTTTTTATTCTCTCTTTTTCTTGTACACTTAAAATTTTAACTGGCAGAAACTGCTTTTAAAAAAATAATTACCAACACATTAAAAATATTCGCAAAAAATAAAGAAATTTATTCAACCTTTTCCTTTAAAAAATAAATTTATTTTTACTTATGAATATTTTGTCTTTTGAAAGATGGTTTTCATTTTGTTCGCAAACATTGATTAAATTAATTATATAAATCAGTGCAAATTACGAGACATTCATATAAAAGAAGTTAAACTATTTATGCTCTTCAGTTAGATTCAAAGTAACTCTTAGTATATTCATCAAAAGAGAATGTTTCATTTAAAAAATATCGACTCCTTGTGTCAAAAAAGAAAGGAGTACTCTATTTGGTATTTAAAACAGTGCTGCCTGACTATAAAATGTTGGAAATATCTTTAATCGAATTTAGGAACAAAGGATTTCAAACTGACTAACAGATTTCCTGAGATGGAATTAATACTCGGGGTATATTTTATGTCATTCTGGCTATCTTGAAATTATGAAATTTTCCATTTCCTTATTTAAGGGAATTTGTGTATAAAAATTCCTTTAAAAAATATTGATTTTCTTGTTCAGCTAAGAATGCCTCATTAATACAAAAACGACTATACTATGGTATTATTATAGAAACTTGATTCAGTTTCTTAATGAAACTAATAAACTTTCATAATATGAAAGAATATTTTTCTTAAAACTTTTTATGTGTATTTGGATTGTGTAAAGACAAATCTGTTTTCTTTTGTAAGTTCGATTGTGGTTATTGAGGCTCTTAAAAACCTTGATTTCTTAAATATAATGGGGGTACTGTTATTAGTTCTGCAAAATTATGATGTATTATTTTAATTTGAATTATTTTGAAGTCGCAATTTCATGAGATGTATTAAATTTGTTCTTTCTCTTTTCATGCTTTCCTTTTCAAATATTTACAGGAAGTGAATCAGGTAAGCCAATTTATTATTTCTTTTCTTTTATAGTTAATAATCTGTCGTAAAGGCTGTAAATTCTCGATTTCAAATTTTACTTAATAATTCGTAAATAAATTAAGACGTAATGTATTCAACATTTTTTCAATGTTGCATAATACAGTCTTGATAGAAATCAATCGTCATGTAATTTAGCTCTCTCTCGCTTTATAATACATCCATCTACATTTCGTGCATTAAATAGAATGAAAGAAAATATAAGGAGATACTTCTCTTTTGATTTAAACCTTTGATTAACAACCGCAACTCATTTTACCTTTTATGATATTTTTGAAAAGAACAATGAATATACTACCTCACCAAATATTAGAATAAATCTCATTCGTATATATATATAATTGAATTCTCAAAATGAATTTTTTTCGCTTATCATCCTCTTTCTATAATTTCCCTAGAGACTTCGGAGTTTTCGTTGTTTCATCTACTTGATTATGGTATTGATATTTCGTTTGCCAGATTATTTAAATTAGACGCAGTAAAGTACTAAATTCATTAAAAATGAATGATACACTACATCTTTCGCTTAAAATAGGAACAGAAAGGCAGAATCTTTCTTCATTATTAACTCTCATAATAAAAAATGAAGAAATATGATGAGTGTAAGTATGCTTTACAGATGCATTGTTCCTTATACTGCGATCAATATACTTAAAGTTGAAATAGTTTGACAAGAACGATATTGTGTGTTTCAATTTAGAATGTCCATATAAATAAAAAAATTATTTTTTTTAATTAATATGTTGTTTTGATAATATTTTCATACAAATAATGTGTAGACAGTGTAAGAAAAAAAATTTTGTTTTTGCGTTTTTAAAATTCTGTAATTCTATCATGCAAATTATTTCGTAATATCTCGATAATTACACTTATTAGTTAATTTAAAAGTTACAATTTCCCTTTTACTTTGAAGAATAGTCATAAGTAAAAAATATTTTTGGTAACCTTTTATAAGATAGTAATAGAAAAATTAATAGAAATATATTTTATTATTTGTTTCTGTTTTAGTCTTTAATTCATTATATATTAATCATTTCAATGGCAATAAAAATAGCCTCAGTAAATCTTATTAAATATATTTTAACCATCTTTTGTAATTGTATAAAAAGGAATATAAGTTTTCTGTAGAAGACAATGTTTATGAAAGATTTTAAATATGAAGTAAGATCTATTAACGTGAGAAAATTTAGAATAAGGGTAATAAGTTTTTGAAACGTGGAATAATTTTTAAAATAAGATATTAAGTTCCTGGTGTGTAAATTATGTTACATGAGTCATAGATGATTTTAACTAAAGTAGGCTAATAAGTTTTTTTTTATATATTAAAAAAATTATAAAATTGCAAAGATAATCCTAAATTTTTATAATTCCAAATAAGAACCATTTTACAAACTCTGACTCATAAGACTACGTTGTAGATCAAATATATCTTTGCATGCCAGCTTCGCACGTCAGTATGTAAGAAGTTATAAGAAAATAGAAAATCTTTATATTACAAAAAATATAAAACAACCATTAAAATAAACAAAATTTAACATTAATTAATTATAAAAATAACGTTTAAACCCTAATAAAGCCCGATGCTAATTTTTATAAGGAAATAATATTGCTCTATGATATGTTTAGTGAGATAAAAATTTCAAAGTAAATGTCTTTCTAGAAAATAAAAAAAATTAGTTAATGTGTTCTTAATGTCCTAACTTAAAAGTTAAATTCCTCCAACAATTGAATACATGGTGAAAACTTACACAATTTTATGTAAGTAATTAAAAAAACATATAATACTAATTGCGAAAAATATAATCAGAAATTTGTTGAGAAATACTTATTTAAAACTCTGTGTTGAATGGCTGAATTGTGGATTGTATAAACATATATGTGTGGGTGGTATTTCATGCCTTTATTGCCACCCTTATAATTAGCCACATTTTTCACGAACATGTTTTGATCCTTTCCCACCCCGACCCCCTCCTTGAAATACCCATGTTACCAGATATGACATTACAGTAAATAATTTAACGAATGTAATATCGATACTTTTTGGAACATCGATGAAATGTAATATAGATATATCGAGAAAAATGATGAAATGTAACATCTATACTTTGGAAACATCAATAATTCTAAATTTAAATGAAAAATATTTGTTGATTACCTAAAAGTATTGTATAATTATCTATTAAGTTGCTTATTTAAGGAAATCCTTCATGATTTGATGAATTTTTAAACTGTAATATATTTTCCCGCGTTATTTACTTATTGCCAATTTTTTACTGACAAGAAATAAAAAGAAGCAACAGTAGAAAAAGAAATAGATGAAACAATATTCAATATAAGAAATATTACTTATTGCTGAAATCTTTCTTTTTCATCTGATTTCTTTACAATGTAAAAAATTGCTTCGGGTGTAATTTAAATTATATTTTTAAAGTTCTATTCTTATTTTTAAAATAAGATTTATAAAAAAATATCATTTATATTCTGGTTTTTTAGTTCAAAATTTGTATATTTTATAATAAAGACAAACTATAACTTAAGACGAGGAGGGGGCTGGTAATTCAGGAACGAAGATAAATATTGTTACTCTACATCATATATTACATTACTAAGTAAAAAGATATTCTGAATGTATACATTGAATTTTCTTAAATTTTTCTTGAATATACTCTGAAATACTTTAGTTTTTTATTTATTCAAGCTGATTTTCTATTTTAGACATTAAAATTTCCAGCCTTTTTAATTATTAACTCTTTCACAGAAAGAAAATAGTCATAAGTGCACAGATCAAGAATTCATTTCCCGATAATTCCTTCAAGGAATTCGCGAGACCGAATACAATACATATATTTAGTTCTTATCCTTTTACATAATTATAAAACAGTTTTAAATTTACAAATTCGTGTATCAATGCCTCATATATTTGAGTATGTTAAGTTCGTAAGAATTCGGAATAGCTTTATGCAATGGGTTAAAATGTATAGTGACAGAATTTCCTGAAATGTGTATTATGTAACTAGAGAATTGATTTCTCTTCATTTTAAGAATTTTATATGATTGTAATTAAATTATTCAACCACTTAATATTTTATTCTATTTTTTTCATAAAATTTTTGATCATGAATATACAGACTTTTACGTTCTATTTAAAGAAGTTTTGTATATGTAGTATTGTGTAGCCTAATCAATCAAAATAACTCTTAAAATCAAAGAACAAGATTAAACAAATTTATTTCAATCAATTTTAAGACAAAGAAACTTGTTTTGATCATATGCAAAAACATAAATGAAGTTTTTTCAATGTAAAATGATAATTTTTATTTATAAATTGAATTTTACAGGAACAAAATTGCGGTAAATTAATTTAAAATAATAGCAGATTTTTTCTGAAGAATCCATGACATAAATAGTTTTTAATGGTCTAATTAAATTCACCAAAAGAAATGTAAATACGCGTTAGATTCAAGAGAACAACATATATGATAATAAATTTAATGATATTCACCAAATCGAATAAAATATATTTTAATATAGTTATACCTAAGACTGGTTTCATTAACCAAACTTTGAAAAAATACATATAACAAAAGTTTAAATTATTCTTTGATCTCTAACTAAAGTCTTCAGACAACTAGACTTTTTAATCTGATTTGTAAATATCCTCAAATGATTTCATTTAAGAACCCCAATGAGCTTCTTTCTCTATAAGTAAGTAATTGATATCAGCTCACTATATTCTCACCAACTTCTGAGCCACTTTCTTAACATCCACACTTCTATTCAACATACTTCTACTTAGGTAGCAATATTCATGCTTCGTGGTTCTTTCACTAATTTTGAATACTGTCATTAAGTAGCTCGAAAGGTTAATTCAAGGAAATGTATGATAAAACCCGTTATAACTCATATCGGTATAGGGAATGTAATTTATTGATAGGTTTGAACAACTTACCATAAATTCTAAGAAGTAAACAGAAAAAATTATATGTGTAACCATTTGAATTTCTGGACATGAGCCAAGTTAATTTTAAATTGAAGGAAATTTCATATGAAATTTTATTTCTATTTGAAGTTTGTGTATATAATTTTGCTAACATCTTATATATATATATATATATATAATCTTTAATATCTTGTTATTTTGGTACACTGTTTATTTAACACATTTTAAGTTTTAAGTTTCAAAATTTCTCTCAATCTTACCATCACTCCACTAATATAATTATTTACTTGTGATTGCACGCCCTTCACTCATACAAGCATGGGAAAACCCGCAAAGGGGAAACGGTTTCATCTGATTTAATTTAATCCTTATTAACATCACGTTCTTAGTCAAGGCGAGAGCTATTGGTGAAGATTCTCCTAATTTTGAATCCCCGATAAAGTGACGAAGATGACACCTGTCGCCTCATTCTCCAATTTTCCACAACACACCAGCATGAGGACTTTGAACCGCAACAGATTTAATGAGCATCAACCCTCAACATGAGGGCCCTTCAGTGGTGCTGGGACTCGAGCATACGATTCGAAAATGCCAGCCACGAGTTCAAACATTTGACACCCTCAGCTATTATTGAAGATATTAAAGCTGATAATGCTACTATGTTGTAGTATATTTTTATAAAATCACAAATGTATAGTTAAACATAGTGTCAAGAAAAGCAAATGTCCAAAAGGTCATTTTTTTCGTTAATATCTATTGCACATAAAAATACATTTATGAGAAGTTGATAAAAATTAAAATGCATTATGTATATCAAGAAAAATCAGGTAACCATATACATAATTTGTTTATTCTAAGAACGTAACTAAAATGAAGTTTTGCCATTTGTACAGGTATCAAGTTTGATCACGCGTTATTCATTTAATCTTTCTTGTTATTAAATATGCCTTTAAGAAATTAAATTTTTCTAAAAGTTTTAATTGGTATTTTGTATTATAATTTTACCCCAAGAAAACGGGCTATTTCAAATTAGAAAATATGTGGAGTTTAAACATTTGTATGAAATTGCATCAATTTGATCATATGAGCATAAATCCCCGTGTATTTGAAACCTTATTCTTAATTTCCTAAACGTCTGAGCATTTTCTCTCATCAGTCCGTCATTACTGATAATATTTTCTTACAAACCCTGGTTGTTCTCAAATATTCTCTACGACTATTATATTTGTTTTGTTTGTTTAATTTAACATTTCTGCTAAAAGTAAATTATTTCTGTAAAATAAGCCATATTTTTCTACCTGGCAACATTTTTTTTAAAAAAAACCAGTGGCTTACCAAATGTTGTTTGCTCAACTGCTTCCGATGCTTTCAACACTTTTTAGAGAAAAAATGTTGAGGAGCTTATTTTAACTCCGTGTTATTAAATAAAAACATGAAAAACTCTTCTGATATGGATTACGCAAAATGTACTTCAGCTAAAAGCATCTGGTAAAACTTTTCATATCCGAAACTTAATTAAACAGGCCGTAGAAAGAATGTTAACTTAAGGGATTTTGTCCTACGCTCAAAGGATTCCAATTTCACTGAAGTAGGTACAACACATGAGACTTTATTCTAGAGGAGAGGGCTAAATAGGATTAATACCAAAGCAGTCTCGTGAAGTGTTATTAAATTGTATTCAAAGACAAGTAAAGTATTGCAAGTGACAGGTTTGGATATTGATTTTAATTAAGCCTGTAAAGATTTTTGTGCTAGAAATGTATAATTATCGAGCTGATTATTTGTATTAAGTTATTTTGTGTGTGGAGCTTGAAAACTTCTTATATTTTTTAATGTATTAAAAATGAAAAAAAAGATTAAATTCTGCTAAGGAAATACTAAAAGTTAATGATATTTAGGTGCATTAAAATGTTTATTTCATACTCGTTACCGGAATTAAATACCATTATATAATTCCGATATAATGAACAATTTTTAATTTAACTGATATCTGCAAAATTATTTGTTTGACAATTCATCCTTATATATTCTCACTTAAAGATATTTTCTGTTGAGATATTTAATTCTTAAGACTTTGTAATTAAAAAATTCAAAACAGTATACTTTAAACAAAACGTTTTAACTTTATAAACAAATATTTTAGAATATTAAGTAAACCTTCCTTAGTTAAACTTTTTTCTTATAGTTACCACATTATTTTTCCAATAATTCTTGTTTACATAAACTTAAATTCCTGTGACGTCATAATACCATGATAACTGCTGTCGCGTGTTTCCAGCTAAACAGTTCACACATTTATTTGACATCATAGTAACGAAATAAATGCAATCATGTTTTTCCAGCCAATCACTTCATGTACTATTCTGTTGCCAGATTTTGCTCTTTACAGAAACATTCTTTCAAAATACACGTATTTGTAAAGAATAATAACGCACATAGATTAACAAAATGTGCTAGATTTTTAAAAGCTTATATATAACAAAATTTTTATTTTTATTTTTTAAACATTATTTTTACTTGAATATCTATACTCTCTCTCTCAACCACGAAATTTAAAATTCTATCTAAATTATACAAGTAGATTATTTAGTACTTCTGTTTTGATTTCAATGGAGAATACATGATTGTATTTATTATATTACCTTTATGAACTTAGCCCAATACGTATTTTTGACAGAAATTTGTTTAAAATATTCAAAAAAAGAAATTTAAACCAGCATTATAAATGGTTCAATAATTCTATTAGGTATATTTCATATTCTATTAGGTATTTTAGGTATATTTTCGGTCCAGTGGCCGAGTGGCAGCTTATCATGCTTCCATGCCACAGACCTAGGAGTTCAAACCCTGGGATAGGGGAGGTCAACTCAGGCTTTCATCCCTTCAGTGGGTCGATAAGTGAATGCCAAGCTTGCTTGGAAACTAAACACTGGAGTTTTCATGCACTTCAGCGCCCAAGGTCATGAAAAATGAGATGGGCACAGTAGGCTTTTGACCCTCAGGGGCTGTTGCATCACTGAGTTTAGTTTAGTTTATATTCCATACAATACCTCAAAAACCGCTTTAAAAGTAGCTTGTTCAGACTGAAAACTACTCTGAGGCATGTGATAACACAAAACTTTGAATAGTTATTGATAATCTTACACAACATGTGCAAAATATAACAAACTAAAATATCTTTTATTTATATTTTTTATACTTCTAGGTGACAATGCTTATTTAAGTATTTGAAAATGAGAAGAAATAGTTCTGGCTATAGTTTCATATTCAGAAAGAAAAAAAAACATCCATGTACATCTGTTTCATACCTCAACATTGAGCTATTTAATACACTTCTCGCTAGAATAAGATGGAATTATACTAAAACTGCTATTTTGGATGAAATATCCATTTATTATTGTTTTCTTTTAAATATTTTAAATCACCTCACAAATAATAATTTGCTTCCTTTTGGTACTACCTCACATCAGAAAAACATTTAACCAAATAAATTGATATTAAATGCACTCAAAGATTTTCCCTTTGTGAGTATCTGAAATGTTCATGTGAATCGGTTCATGAAGTGGATTTAAATTTAGAATAATATTATCATATCAGGTATCATATAATCGTGATTTAGCTCTTAACATGACAAAATATATCTATCCTCAGTATATTTTAGCAGCTTTCATGCAAAGTTAATTTTAAAATACACACAGATTTTTTTTCATAAGTTAAACTATATTATTATACACAAAAATAAAAATATATATATTAAGTATTATGCTTTAAAAAATGTGTCTTTTACTAGAATTAATCCTAAGTGAATAAACGGTTATTGAATTGTCTCACTCTTCTATTTCTCATCGACAGTTTTTATTCAGTGTCATTCTATATTTAGAAACGAATCAATACTTGTAATAGATTTACTGTTTTTACTAACCTAGTCCCTTCCCGATTTCCGTCTGCTGTTCCAGCCATTTGTTTAAGACGGTATTTCTCAAACTTTTTTTATTTGCATACCACTTGACCTTACTCATGACTCTGTTTCATGTACCCATTAATGTTAAGTTATGAACATATACGTAATAACATAATGTTACAGACATTTTTATTTTCACCAATTTCGTAAAATTGTAGTTCAATGGTAACTATACAAAATCAATTACAAATTTATTTTCAAAAAAATATTAAATAAAAAATACGGCTTAGTTTATTTTGGGAACAGGCTAAAATAAATTTATTTAAAACAATATTATTATAATAAAGATAAAACAGACAAAAAATGCTACCAACCTATTTGAAGCTCATTATAGTATGACCACTAAATTAACTATGGTACACTCTACAGGAATATTGTATAACTGGAGATAATTGAACCAACAACTAAAAAAGAAATTTGTTTAATGATTGATTTTTAATTTAATAGTTATTTTACCATATAAAATATTCAAGAAACAATGATTCATATAAAATAAAAATAGAGAACAAAACATATATTAGTAGCTGAACCTGACAGCCATGATGTTAACCAAATTACATAACTGGATAAATGACTCCCACTCCTCCACACGTCACAACTCCCCCTTCATTGAGATCTTTTCACAAAAGTTTTAAGAATATTATGTTCATTTGGGGCTGAGGTATTCCAGTGGTCATAATCAAGAAATCACGGCTGGCGAGTTGTATGTGTTTGAGTCCTGGTGTCAATAGAGACCCACTTTCTAAAAGAGGCTATTGCAAGTTAAATCTGCCAAGGCTTCAAGTCTTCACGTTGAAGAGGTGGGGAGATTGGAGAGGCGGGTGTCAGCTCAAGGGCCATTCTCATCACTTGACCAAGCTTTAAAATTTCGAGATCCGTAACGAAAACCCTTTGAGCAACTATAGAATTTGACGTTTATTAAAATCCAAGTATTAGGTTCAATGTGCCTCCCTACGTTTTTTCCCACGTATCCGTTAAAATTCCATATCTCTAGGAGTAATCATACTACAGGTTAAATAGGGATAATTTAAATATTTGAGAAATGTGGTTTCATTTTTCTCCTTTATTGTGAACTTTGAATATTCTTCATGAACTTTTTTCAATTAAAAGTTCTTGTAATCAGATTCTGAAAATGTCCAGAAATTCTTTTGTGGCGAATTAAATATATTACAAATAAAAATTATAATGAGTTGTAATTTAACATTGCTAAGACAACACCCAAACAATTTCTACCCAGATATTAAATAAATTTTAAAAATTAATTGTACTTTGAAGAACAAGATACGCGAAAAAACAAGAATGAATTTTTGATAAATAATGTTAAACGTAATTACGCTAACAGAAAGGAAATAGAAGTCTTAGGAATGTATAAGACAATCTTGTAATCCTAAAGGAGCTCAAGCAATTTATTCACAGAGTAATTTTCAACGACAAATAAATATTCACGTCCCAAAAAGATGTGAGCCATAAAATGTAAACACAAAGGGGATTAATCAAAGGAAATTCTTGCTCTTTAATATTCTGTGATTATTATTGTGCATTGCTTAAAACAGTTTCTCACACAATAAAGCAACTTTAATACACTAAAATAAGATAATATAAATTTCAGTAGAACATTATTTAAATATTTTTAGTTCAGGCTTGCTACAATTTTTGAATTAGTTATTACGTATCCTTATTCTAAATAAAATGATAAAATTTACCTATTTTAATATAGTTATAAGCATATATATATATATATATATATATAGTATCATAAGATGAGAAAAAAATACACAGTATAGTAAAATGATAATACTAAATTATACCACTAACAAAGCTAGAAGATACAAACCAAATTTCAAGAAACATAACTGTAAAAATGATGGAAAAGTATATTGTATAAGAATTAAATAAACGTATGTATAGCAGGAAACAGAGTTAGAACTTTAAAATGTAAGTAACCAGATTAGTCAATGGACTAAAATGGAGATCTATTATGATTTCTCAAGCTGTTACTGATTTAGGACCAGCAAAATTAGGGTTAAATATATTTTACGGATCCAACCTTCTCCCGTTCAGCAGAAATTTTCAACATAATAGAAATACAAAGCCATATTTAAAAGTTAGGCCAAAAACCAACTACATGTAATTTGCAACCGACAGAAAATATAATAAAATTAATATAAAATATGAAAGGAAATGATTCTTAAGAAGAGGAAAATAAAAAATAATTTTCAAAAGGAAAAACAACGTAAAAACTTACATGAAAAAATGCAATCCATAAGAGAAGAATAAGACAAAAGTATATCGCCAGCCAACAACGCTAAATGACGTGTTTTGTTAAATCAGAAACAAAAATTAGTGGCGCCACCTAGATAGTTTTATTGTAATTTAACTAAGCAAACAAAAACATATTGAAAATAATAAAAATAGAAGGAGAAAACAAAGAAAAATATTTTAACATTAAAAAGGAAGAATTAGAGAGATAACTTAACTAACTAAAATAAGAAAAATAAATTTACTTAGATAGTCGTAATTTAAGCAATTATTGCAGAACAGCTTATAATTTATTTGTTTAACATCATTATCTGTGACTAAATCGTTGTTTCTTTTTATAAAATTGAAGATAATATTTCTAAAAATAGATAGGTGTTGATTACTACCCCAAAAAGGCATTTTAATAATGCTAAAATCAAAAAAGAGTCTCTTTTATCAAAAATTTTACTAATTAGTAGATTATTCTTAACATTTAATTATAGGTCTAAAAAGTTTGCAGACTCATTATTATAATTGTTTTTTTAATAATTGCAGATATTGTGGATAATATTTAAAACTAGGAACATAGTTTTCTATAGTACTAAAGATGGTTAAGTCATCTATGTATCTAAAAAAGTAACAAGAATCGAAACTAATGCTATTATATTCATAAAAGTGCAGATAAATATTGGCTAAACAGTTACTAGCAGGCCCTCCTTGTCGAAGAACTTTAATTTGTTGATAATAAGAGTTATTGTGAAAAATATAATTTTCATATAGTACTAGATGAATAATAGAAACATATTTATCATACTTAATTAGTTTATTCAAAGAAAAATTCTTATAGACTATTTTGTGAATTTTAACGATGTCCCCAATATCTATTGAATTAAATAAATCCTCAAAATCATAGGTGTGAATAGAGATAATTACTTTATCTTGCATATACTTAATGATATCTAAACTATTCTTAACTATAATCGAATTATCAATACTGTCTAATATGGAGTGAATAATCTTTTGTAGCTTTCTACCCGGAAGTGTAATATTAGTTTTAAAGCCGTTAGTTATAGTTCTAAATTTAATAGGATTTTTTTTAAAGTTTGGAGTTAAGGAAATATGAGGGAATTTAATAACCGAAATGCGTAAATCTAGGTTTTTTATAAAAAGCAGAAATTCGATTAAAAATTTCTGTCTCAAGTTGTATTTATTTAGTGGGTATTCTTGATCAAATTTATCTCAATTATTAAAAAAATATGAATGATATAACGTGGATTTTTTAAGAAATTATAATGTACCATGAATGAAATTGTATTTCTCTTTGAGACATTTGATGTCATGTTTATCAGAAGTTAAAATTTAGTACTTTCAAGTTTTCAGTTAAAAAGTCACTTAACGAAACGCCACTTATTGAGTTTCTTAAAGCACCTTATAAAATGATTGCCTTGATGTATAATGGGTGATATATTCCCCTAAATTAATTGTGTTTATGAAACTTTGATGTATCAATGTACACAGGCTGCAAAGAAAGAAACTCTGTATCAAACATTGTTCTTATATTTGCATATATTTTCAAACCTTCTTGCTGAGCTAACAATCGTCTTACCAACAATCTCATCATGTGCTGCAGTTGAGGAATTTATACAATGTGGATTTGAAATCTTGCCACATACGCTCTATTCTCTCGATTTTGTCTCCCGCTACTTATTTTTCTCAGATTACAAGACAATATAGGATCAGAGATTCAAAAACAAATATGACGTCTTGAAAGAGGTTGAACCATGATTTTTTTTTGACAATCTGCTTCAATGGTGGCTTTCCAAAAGTTAGGGAATTCTAGAAGAAATGTGTAACTTTGAAAAGTAACTAAGTAAGGAGCCTTAAAAATAAGAACTAAATAATAACTAAACTAACTCTAATTAATTTACATAACTTTAATAAATTAAACTTAATTATTAAATAATAAATTAAATAACTCTAAATAAAAATTAAAACTTTTCAATACCTTTCGAGTACGTAAATTTTCTAAAATCAGAATGGATAGAAAATGCTACACAAATTATTTATTAGAGAAAATTATTCTTAAGAGCTGAAGAAGTTGTAAAATTAGCTCTTATACTTTTGCTGTCATATAGTTTAATTTAATTATGACTTTAATTCTCAGAGCGTAACAAAAAAGAATTTTCGAAAATTCAATTGGGAAATAATTTAGAAAAAAATAAGGGAGGCATAACGAAAAGGTAGTGTTAATAAATTGCTATATTTTGCATATTGTTCTCTTTTCTTCTAATCGCACAAGCTAATTTGAAATTCGATATGTTATGTGTCTGCATTTGGATTTTAATATTAATTAAATTTTAATAACTTCTTACGTCACATTTATTCTAACTGTATTTGTTTCTATTTCTCTTTCTAGTAGAGAGATAAACCTATTTTTATAACACATTTAGTTTGTGTTAAATTTTTCAAGTAGCTTTTTAAATCAAAAAGCTGTTTAAGTTTTAGTTAAACTATTTTTTATAGTTAAGTTCAAATTATGAATAGAACATGAAACTTAATAGGATGTCATTATGTTTCTTCTTAAAGTATATATATATCTATGTAGGTATGCTAGAATTTTGATATTTTATCTAGTTTAATAATGTACATTGAATAAAGTAGCTTTAAGATTATACTGTTTTATAATATGGATCTTACAATATCTTCCTCTCAGCAGCAAAACTCTTTAAGAATATCTCTGACAAACAGACAATTATATGGCATTTCTAGTGTTCGACAGAAACAAAACATATTTCTTTTAGTTAATTTTGCATCTTATACTTTTATTTACTTTTATACAAAACTATATTATTTTCTCAAATGAATCAGTTTAGTTTATTATAAAGCGTTTCAAATTTTATTAACACTATAGAAACTACACATTATTTATTTAATTTTTCAGCTGTTGGTTTTTTTTCTCTTTATCTTTTCTTTACTTTTCCATGTTTGTTTTAATGCCCAATGAAATAACTGATAGATCACATTAATTTTGAATAACTCATTAATTTTAGTTGATCCTTTTTTCCCTCAAAATTTCTAAATGAAACTTTTCAGGTTCACGTAAATGTTATTCTTCTTCGTTTTTTTTTTTCAAAAAATAGAGTGAATAAAATTCCCTCTGTTTTAAAAAAGATATATAACCCAATTGAGAATTCTCTACTCTGGAAATGGCTTTCATTCTTTATTCTGAATTCTGAATTCGCTACCGAGCATTGCACATTTTGGTAATGCTCGTAAAATCAGTTTTTATGTCTCTGAAAAGCAGTATTGCATCTACTAGCCTTTGCAGTTTTTATCCTTGTAATTTTTTTATTATCGTTATTTGTTTAATGTATGAGGGAATATATATTTATTTATATGTATACTGAGTTATTTAAGTCGGAAAGTTCATTTATGGAAAAACTCTTGTAAAAAACTCTGTTAAAACTTTCATGAAATAAAAGTATTCTGTTAAATTTAATACTTTCGATGCTAAAAGACTTTTAAATTATGGTTTAAGTTCAAAACTAATCATTTATAAAGAAATTTTTCTAAATTTTAGAAATACTTAATCAATTTTTTATTTTCATTCTTTCTTTGCAATCAATATTTCAAAAATTTGTGTAAATATATTCACTGTATACTTTATTAAAAATGACAACAATTATGTGTAGCATGCGTCAAATCTATCCCCATAAATGTTTTAGAAAATGAGAATTACATTGTAATAATGAACAGACTTGTTTACAATGTTGCACTGTTTGTTGATATTGAATTCGTCTATTATGTACAAAATATTTTTGCGGGCTAAAAGAACTTCCTTAATCATAGTTGACGGCATGTTTCTCAAATTATTATACAGCAAATAAGTTGTTTCAATAAGAAATTTTTTTGAGCTTTAAGATTTGATAAAATATAAATATATAAATGTATGCCTCTTACAATCAAGGTAGGTTAAAGAAAGAAATATGGAAAATCAAGTTTGGATCGAACTCTTATTAAGAAACAATTTTGAACCAAAATATCACACCACGTCATTTATAATAAAATCAAATGACATTCAATAAACTGCAACAAATAAAATTTCCTTCTATATATATATATAATTCATTATATACTTAAATTCTTGTTAATTCATATAAGTTCATGACTCGAGTAAAGAGTTACAATAATTAAAAATTTAAAAAAGACAATAAATACATCAAACTTGTTAGAGAAATAATAATTGTATGCTTCAAGGCCATAAGACTTTTAACTGCTGTTAAAAATATATGATGTTAATTTGATGAAAATTAAAAAATCTGCATAAATAGATTCAATAAATAATATTTCTCAGAAAAACTTGATTTCATTGAGATTTTACAAATTCCTAGTTTTTATAGAAATTGTACCTTAACAAAAATAATAACTTACTTAAAAAATTTAAATAATATAAAAAACTTCACATTAATTTCTAATGCAAAAATTACAGCAAAAATTGAAAATTTTAACGATGGATAGCGAGGTTTTAACATTTTATGAAACAATTCTTCCTCGACACCATTAAATTTAACATTTTTTTTTCTAAAAAAATTATTTTTTTTTCTGTTAAATGATATATGATGCTTGCATTACAAAACCTTTTGATGGTCACAAATCTCATATAAAATCTTTTATGGGCTATAATTCAGAAAAGTAGTCTAAATACAAAGTAAACAAATACATTACATCGAAACCAAAATATTCCTTTTTTTAGCTTTTGTGATACTTTAAATCTGAAATGGCTCAACAGGCTTTTCATTTTAAGCTGCCTTACATCTGACCCTACTTGACACACGGAGCACGTTTCGTAAAATAACCGATCAATTTCCTAGGGTATGTTCACAGCAGCAAATCCACGTTAGGAGAATTTTAAATTTGAAGGTGTCACTCAAAACTGTCCTATGGGATAGGCTGAATTGCTTTCACTGATGTCATGTTCAAGTTAATCTACAGAAAGAAATCATAATCTTCTCTTTTAGAACTTATGGTTTGAAACTCTACGTCTGCAATATGTATGTACGTCAATATATTAATATAGAGTGTGAAAGTTAGAAAAAAGAAAAAGACAAGAGTTTGGACTAATTCAATTTTAACCATGCAAAATATTTTAGATGCAATAATTCAATTTTCATTCCCATTACAGTTCGGATAAATATCCTTATATTTTAACTTTTACTTCCTTAGAATTACTAGCACTATTAATTTAAATGAAAATATATGAGTTAAAGAAAAAAAAATAATGGAATTCGGATTGATTTTCATATTTTCTTATACTCTCTTTTACTCTTGTTATTCGAAATTAGGATTCTAACAAAAAAATTGTTAAAAATAAAACCATTTATCTCTTTAAAGTAAAAAAGAAATCATAGACAATGCATTGTCAAATAAATAGATGATTTAAATCATAATTTAAACACAAAAGTGTATTATAAATAATACACTTTTAATAATATTTTTATGACAGTATATGTTTATTATTGTAAATTTATATATAAATTATATACTTATTATTAATTACGTACTTATACATAAATTTTTCAGTATGATGTATAAAAAATAAATAATTGCATCCATACTTTAT
>BMAO01017638.1:0-45342 GCA_019973975.1 Trichonephila clavata
ATATATATACAGAGAGAGAGAGATAAATTGACAAATTTTATCATTTGCTGTGAATATATTTTCTAAGCTATGTTGTTTTCCCTTTTCGAAAAGAGGAATGTTAGAGAAATAAGGAAAATTGTTTTGCACAGAAAGTTAGTTGACACCTTAACAGGTGATAATTTTCCTCAATTAAGCGTCGGGGGAGGGAGAAACTTTCGGAATCAGAAGAGCAGTGACGTGATGATTATTCAAATAATTCAGCTTCAAACTTTTTAGCTATGGATAATCACAATTTGTGAATAATTACAAAATATGTATCAACTCTAATCTGCAAATAATTACCAAAATATTTGCTTATGTGATAACAGTCATAAATAAGAAATTCTATTTGGTTTTAAAAAATGGTTTGATCACACTGAATAAATAAAGAGGCTTTTTTAATTTCCATTTTGTAAACATTTGGACCTTTATATAAGATTTGTGATGCTGGTCACACACACATACAAAGAATTTAAAGCATGGTGAAGTAAATTAATTTTTTATAAATACATATTTATGAGATTTACGAAAAATTTGAGAAAAGTGCTGAGAATGCAGTAGGAATGCAATGGGCATCGTATTTCTTTTTGTTTTCTTTCTTTGTTTGTCTGTTTCTCTCTTTCATACGTATATCCACACTTATATACATGAAAAAAAAAATCTGAGATATAACATTCCATATTACTCATCAACTTAGAATAAGGTATCTTACAATAAGTATTATTTTGCAAGTATAAAGGTCCTTGGAAATACTATTTGTAATATATCTAACACAACTCACATATTCTTCAGAAATTTTTCGAATATAATTCTGTCAATGAAATATGACCAGTGCTCAATTAAGATCCAAAATTTTTTAAAAGTACATTGCTATTATATAATGTAACTTTTTTGCAACTTTAAAAATAGTATGTGCAATAAAAGAAATGCTACACAAATTCTAATGCAAAATATTTCAAATGTAATTATTTTTCTGTGCGTGCGATTTCATCATTAAGATTGATTTTACATACCGCAAGTGTTTGTATTATCGTCAATTTTCTGTCAAAAATTGATAAGATTTAAACAGATTTCCTATTGACTGTGACTAAGAATTGTGTTAGAGTTTTAGAAAATTTTATAATTTGATTTCTGGAGTGAGAAAATTTGGTAATTTCATCAGCGACTTCGCCTCTTTTACTGTATACCGTTAATTGAAAATATAATTAACGAATTTCAATAAGTTATTCAACAGAAACATAGATATATTTAAAAGAAAAGAGAGAGAGAGAGAGAGAGAACAGTGTTTTCTATTCAGTATTATTACTGTTCAACAAAAATGGTTCAGCGAAATATTTTTAGGAAAAATCACAATCGAATTCTTATTAAAATCATTCTTTTAAATTCAGAAGTTTTATAAAACTATAAATCGTTAATAGTTAGCTCTTTTTTTTAATTTTTAATGAGTTTCTTTTGAGAAATGAAAATAAGAAAGTGGTGTAGCAATATGAATATTTATTAGAACTGTAATTTTGATTTTTTTATAACGCTTGGTTTACAAACAGAAATAAATTACCAAAGGAAATAAGAGACGTATAGCGTGATAATAACCTTGACAAATGATAATCTAATGCTTATTGTTGAATTTGCTTCATTGAATTGAAAAATTTAATGCAAATTACGTATTCACAGGAGACTTAAAAATAATGTTGTTTCACAATATAGATATTTTTTTAAGAAATATGCTTTATATTTTCCAATTTTTTTTAAATGAATGTATTCATGCTTATGTGTTTTATTCTAACTGTTTAAGTATACTCTCTGCTGTCATCGAAAGTTTGAAGCTACTTTTATTGCAGTGACACATTTCGATGGTATATTGATGAATCTATCCGAAACAAGAATTCATCAACGTAATTGCTCATACATACTCACAACAATTTAAACCAGTGATACTCAACCTGCGGCGCACCCAACCTTTTTATGTGGCCTGGTCATGACCCATTGCTCTGAGAAATTCACTTTTTTAAGAACATTGTACTAAAAATTTGAGGGGAATTTCTTTGCAAAGAAATCTAATATATCAATTTTTCTTTTTGCTGTCGGTGTCGTACGGGAACGAATTAATATTCTTTTTTGTTATGGAATGGCTATGGTTACTGATTACAGACACTAGTGGAGTAGCGACAGTTTTATGGTTGGAACTAATTTTTAACTATCTTTCATACCTGCAAGGTATGATGGATTGTTCGAAAAATATTCGAAGAAAATATATCGTTGCAAGACGATTGGGAGGTTGACTATTTGTAGTGAAAAACAAATATCGATAAGTAATTTTTGATTTGTCACGAGTGATGTATGTAAGAAATACCAGTAAACAGGTATTATTCAATGACACTTTTCCTCGAAGAACTCTTTCAAGAGGTGATAAAATAGGCTTTCTTGAATAATCTTTGCAACATCAACAAAGTGATTTGTCAGTGGTAATATCACAGGGGTAACTAAGATATCCTGTGAAGTTTGTTATTTTGTTGGTAATCATGTGAAACTGTTTGCTGATGCAGACATTATGAAGGAGTGTTTCTTAAATGCTTCTAATTTAGTATTAGTGACCAAAATAAGAAATATAAAAAATAATAATTTAAAAAGCAAAACATGAGTTATAATATTTTGATCAACTTTCCACATGTTAAATTCCCAATGTTATCTTGGTCTTAAAGCAATTCTCGCACCCCCCATTCCCCCCACTCCCCATTCATCCTCATGTTGCGGTCCGCGTGAAATAACTAACATATGTATGCGGCCCGCGTGATCTGACATTTGTATGCGGCCCAGCAGAAAAAAAGGTTGAGTATCCCTGATTTAAACTATCTTTCATGGAAGTATTTAAAAGAAATTAATCAATGAATTTTACAACACATTCCTAAAACACGGTAGAAATCCTCAAACATCTCTGAATCACGTCTAGGAAGATCATCAACTAGCAACATGTACAAATACAAGAAACATCTGTCTCAGTTTGTCCCCTTATACTAATTGATATAAATAAAGTCCAATCCTGGTCGAAAGAAGACTTACATCACTGTGACTGCAGTGAAAAATCCGGTCCCTATCGTCCACACAATTTCCCCGTAATTTAGTTCTTAAGGGTCCACTAAAGAGCCGGATGCATTCTTCCGGATTATTCGTTTCGCATTTATTTTACCCTCCATTGGGGTGATTGAAAAGGGAGGGGGCTTGGTCCAACCTTTTGTTTACCAACCTACCGCATTAGTAGGTCCGGGGAGGATCAGAGAACATGCGGAAAAGATAATGCGACTTAGATTACATTCGCTTCCGCGCCCCCTCAATCTGACGAGGGAAGTTAGGTCTTTCCGGAAATCTTTCCTGCGGAATTCTTAGATATTGTGACTTTTGCAATCTGTGATTCTTTTTTTCTTATAAATTTTGAGTCATGATGTATATTTAATCTACTGATTATGAATGAAAGTTATTGGAGCTACATAAGTAGAAAATGAAACTTTTTTCATTTCGTTTCGCTCTTTTCAAATGTAAGGCCACGGTAGCCAAGTGGTTATGGTCACTGGAGTGTCGCGAGTCCAAGTCCTGGTGCCACTAAAGATCCATCGTGTAGAGGAGGCCAAAGCACGTTAAATCTGTGGAGGCTCAGTGTCCTCCAGTTGGTTTGGCGTGGTAGTCAGATGAAAGTGGATTCCACTCAGGTGTCGTCCTCATCACATGACCGAGGTTCCAAATTACGAAGTCCTTCGCTAATAGCATTCTTGTTGCTTTACAGTGAGACAAATATCACTCTCACTGAATTTTGAACGTGACGTTATTAATAGCAACAATGAATGGGAGTTTATCCATTCACTAGACGTTTTTTCCCCGCTTCGAAGTGTTTTTATTGATTTTGTATTACTCTCTCTCTATACATAATGTTATTGATATATATGATTTTAATATTTTTTAGTCTTAGAATTAAGTCTTCTAATATAAAATGTATGTGTCTAAGTCTTCTATGAAAAAAGTTTATATAGCTCCTACCTAGTGGCGCACACAAGGGGGGTATCCTAGGGGTCCGGACCCGGCCCCCCTAAAGCCCTTGAGTTTTTCTCGATTGATGGTAATCCTATATATATGTAACGTAAAATTTAATTAAGTACTTGTAATTAACAATTTATTGTATTAATTAATGCTAATTATTAATTCAATAATTTATTTTTTACTCTTTTTTGTTAACAAAATCAACAAAATAAGAAGAAACAATTAAAGTTGTCTTGAGGTATGATACCAGTTGGGGGACTTTTAACTATGAACCCCTTCACCCTGAAAAATGTTTGAGTGCGCTATTGCTCTTACTTCTTGATTTCAAAAAGGGCAGAACATGAATTTCTAAAACGGAAGTAAAATTATTTTACGCTTTCGTAATCCCTCCCCTTAATGCATTTCTGCAATATCCATTTTTAACGGATATTTATTCAATAAATCAAACATGCTTACAAAATTTCAAGTATGTAGGTATAGTAGTTCAAAAACTTGAAAAGTTTTTTATTTATAACATCCTCATAACCCATCTTGGGAGTCGAATTACGTGAAAACCGTTCTTAGAGGAGATCTCTATTTACAAAAGAAACATGTTTTCCAATTTTCAAGACTGTAAATTTAATAGTTCAGAAACAGAAATTTTTATCCAACCTTAATCCATCGCAACCAATTATCGCAAAGCCCGTTCTTAGTGGATCTCTATTCAACAAAAGAAACAGGTTTACTAAATTTTAAGCTCTAGGGGTCTAATATTTCCGGAGGTCTCCAGAAGAGTGAGTGAGTTGCTATTCTCTTATATACAGATGACCAAAATTATCTTTATATGCATAAACTTATTAATTTATCAGAATAATTTTAAGAAATTCTTTGCGGAATGATGCATTCATTATCATAACACATAAATATAAAGGATACAAAATTCCCCGTTGAGAGAAAGTTATATGCATTCATGTCCAAAGTTATCGTTATATGCATATATTCTTGGGTTTCTCAGAAAATGTAAACTACAATCTACAATTTTATGAATTTGCATTTGGAATGGTGCATAATATCATGACACATAATTACAAAGAAAAAAGGTTATTAACAAAATAAGCAATAGAAAAAAAGCATTAAACAATAAGAATGTCGCTCATATGTAGCAAAGATAAAAGTTACAAGCTCAGAAAAAAGAATTAACATTTATAAAAATTTTAGTCTCAGGAATTAAAAATGAAACGTGATTACACCAGTCTTACATACTCACATCACAATGGGACTTTAAACCTGTTACTAATGTTGTTCGAATTAGTTTGGAAAATTAAGTCCCATACTTTAAGCCAGAGGTTTTCAAACTTTCTTGTCTCATAGATCCTTCGCCATGTTTTTCGATTTCGGGTAGACCCCTGCCTATCCAACATTAAATTTTTGCAAATTTATCAACTTAAATGTCTTTTTGATAGTTGCTACTACTTTCAAAAAAATAAATTTCTAACTGTAATGAAGTATAGTTCTGCGTTTAAAACTTAAGAAGTGCATGTAATGAATTAAAATTAAAATCAAATCAATACTTAAAATAACTGTTACACAAAATAACTGAACAAATGCTTTTAAAGAGAAGCATGAATCTGGTGTTTCAATAAAAAATTTTCAACATTTAATATCAATCTTGTCAGGTTTAATCCTAACCTTCCTTTGTTCGTAAGTGCCCGCTTTTTTTAATTTTTTTGTTTTCGTTTTTGAGATTGGCAGACTCAGTGAAACTCCCTCTCACAAGGAAAAACACATTTAAAAACTTTCTCATGATATTCCATAATTTGTGACAAATATCAGGTATGTCTTTCAAAGCCAAAATTGTTGACATCCGTTTCTAAACTTTATTTTAAAATCTTCATTAGGAACCTATTCTAATCAGTTCTTATTGCAACATGACACATTTTTTTTCAAAGTGACTATTTGAAATCATTGCCTACTGTTGTATTACTATAAAAAAAAACCCATCGCAAATCTAGTTTCAAAATCTGAGTAAGGGCATTTAAATTTTAAACGTAGGTTAAAATGTCCTGACAGACTGTGAAAAATTGATAAAAATTCTTGACGTCCAATATTATACTTCTTTAGCTTAATTTTGGAAAAAAATGCTAAAATATTCCTTGTATTAATAAAATTTATGTTGTCACCTAGTATGGTAGTCAACTTTTATATTGTCAAACTAACCTCAATAAATTTAGTAAATGTTAAATTGGTAAAATCTGGTTCAAACTGGATCAATTTTTCTTACAGATTAACGTCATCATCTGGTTCAATGAGAACCACTATCACAGACCCCCCTTTACACCTCATGGACCCCTAAATTATTTTTTCACTCGCGTGGACCCCTTACAGGTCATCATAGACCGCTTTGGGAATCACTGCTTTAAGCAATACTATTTTCGTCTCGTTTAATTTTTTTTAGGAGGACCATATGAGTAAATCTACAAATCAAAACACTTAGAAAATCTACAACTCGGCAATCGACACTCTAACGAATAGTATGGTTTAACACACAAATGTAAATAAAAATTTATTTCGATAAGTAAGACATGTAAAATACCTAACTTTTTAATGATTTCTTAAATTTAATTTCTCAAAATATTTGTTAATAAAAAAAAAGGTACATGAAGGAAGAAACTAAGTATTGTAGATTAAATTTTTATCCTATGTACTTCAGTTTGCTTCTTATAATTTATTCCCGAAACAGAGAGAGAGAACAATCTAAGTTTTTTTTTTATCAAATTTCTTAATATGAACTGTTATATAAAATAACACAGCGCACGCACATCTAAGATTGAATACGTAGGGTTTTCAGAGCTCCAACTGAAACTGTTTTTTTTTCAATTCCTACCATTAGTTCATCCTCTCCCAATATATATATATATATATATATATATAGTATTCAAATTTTCAATCGAATAAAATACTTTCTTTTCATCCATTCTAGTTCAAGTACATTTTTTAAACTTGTAGATGGCACTTGATGCCAATACAGTTTTTTTAAATATTAATTCATTAATTAAATTTCATTTTTTAATTTTAAATTTATTCTACGTTACTTGTGTCGGAGTTACAACTAGCTGCAACAGATGACGCTAGGACTTTTTTCTAACGAAGTAGGAATTGATTTAAAAAAATTATATTACTTGTTTTAAGAAGCTTATTGAAAGTTCATTTTATCAATTGGAAAGAATAAACACACTCGTCTTGTTTAAAATCATTCAAGCCCACAGTTGTGAATCGAGATTTACATTTAGTGTTAGTTTAGGCTTAATATTCACTGTTATCTTGCCTCTCAATTTTTTCCCTCAAATGGAAAAGTTTTGAAAATAGCGTGCCCTATCCCCAGCCCTCAAACAACTTTCCAGGCCCCTACTTCAAGATTGCTGCTTTAAAAAGTGACAGTTGTGCATACGAGGAGAAAAAGTAACAAAAAACTAGAGAGTAAATAAAACGCAATTAAAATTAAACGAAGGAAAACCGTTTGACCTTCTTACTGCTGTATCAATCATGCTGTTAATTTTACCGTATCAGTATATTCTGTAATGTTGTTCTTCTAATATTATCACGATAATATTGAATATAAACTTTTGGACTAATGTATAATTTTTAATGAACACTTATTATTAGTTTTGTTGTTTGCTATATTGTGCAATATGCTTATTAATTAATGAGAAATTTTTTAAAGTTCTCTAAACTCCGAAAAAATAAAATTTATTTAGCTGAAAGCATAAATCTCTTAGTCCCAATTTTGTGTCTAACCACACACAGGAAAGAAAAACAATTGAAAAATCTCAATTTCTGTTTCAATCTTTATGATTTGCTGTGAAAATAAAAAAAATAAAAATTCAATATTTCTTGGTTAAGGTATCCAACTACTTACAACTTTTTTTAAAAAAAAAAGATGGTGATATAGGGATTTTTTGTTGTTGTTTTTAGATTTGTTTAGTACATTTTAAGAAAAATATGTTAAAATGAAGAAGAAAAAAATAAATGATTGTTACTAAAATGGGAAAAAACTGGCAAAAATTTACAAAAAATAAGCTAAACGCGATTCATTCTGAACAAATTTTCAATTCTGATGTGTTGCTATGTCATTCATTTTTTAAATGACCCTCAGGGTAAGAGGTATTTTAATTTTTACAAAAACTAGAGTACTTTATCTTAGTTATTATATGAAATAAAAAAACAGTGATTATATTAACATAAGGGACTGTTAATTTTGTAATAAAACATTGATTGATAAATCTGAAGGTTAACACACTTCTACTATTATACAGAATATACACAAACATTTTCAATTAATTATTTTCAAAACTTTTTGAGCAATCGCTGGTCTCTTTTGAGCATTTTAAAAACATACACATTTCGTGTAAAACGCGTTTAAATGTATGACATCTTACTCAAAGTAATGACATCTGCTTTTTCTACAACACTTCTAGTGTTTGTTCTAGTGAACGAAAAATAATAAACTTGGTATTTTTATAAATCTAATAAGATGGCCTATAAAATAAAGTCATAAAAATTGGTCAATTTTTGGCAAAATTCACAATTTTAGTGTAGTCGTAGTAAGAATTAGCATATTTTAAAAATTGACACTCTCCATCACACCATTAGGTACTGTGATGACAATTTTCACAATTTGAGGGTAATCTTTTAACGTGCTGATAATTACATTCAATATTCGGGAAAAAGACTTTGCTAGTTTATATAAATTAGCACAGTTTGAGTTGGTTTTGAGAAAATGTGACTTAATTTCGATAAAAAGAAATATATTATTTCAAAAAAATGACTTATTTAGTATAAGATTACAAAAGAGAGCAAAATTTGCTATATTTCCATCCATAACAGTTTTTTCCATTTTTTTCTTTCATAATTTTTTTAGCCAATGGGGCTGTGGTTTTGGATTTTTACCATTGCAGACCTAGTACATCTCCAGCAGCTGGTATCACTGTTTAGTAAAGCGCTATATAGGCGGATACGAATCCCCGCTGGTAATTCTGACGCCCAATTTCCTCCATAGACGGAGACACCTGAGCTCTGACGATGCGAACTGTACTAGGATTTAATTTTACCAAAGAAACTAGGATAATATTACTAGGATTTAATTAAGCCAAACAGACACTCTAGGAGTCTTTTACATGTCGTATAATCATACGACATGGCCGCGGTCGATTTTCTGCAACTCTAAAATCCACCAACTAAAATGGTTTTATATATGTAACTCAAATTAAGCAATACATTTCAAAGTAAAACGGAAAATATTCTTGTAATACGATAATGAATCAAATGTCAGAAATGTTTGACCCCCCTAACTTCTTATTTTAAACCAATTGAAAATGTAACCGAACAGCGTAAAAGGAACTATTGAAGCACTGGAAGAAATACATTTGTCGTGACATATAACCTCCCCTAAGATTATCATCTCCCCGTCTACCGTTACTTGTTTCTGGACGTGTAGGCGGATTAACGAATTCAAGAGACATCATTACAAATCACTATATTTATTGATACCTCTTAATCAAGGAAAGTTACACACACACGATTCAAATTTAAGAACAATAAAACACAGTGGAGTATGAGAAGGGGTTACTATTAGCGGAACTACGGAATCGGAACTGAATCCACGAAAGATCAGCACGTACAATTACAGCTAACACACGTACACGTATTCACAAGTTTTAAATCACTAACCTTAATCTTGTACTTCGGCAGGTCCGTCGTGGTAAATAACTTAATGCAGGCTGGATCGGATAAAGGCTAGGATCCACACTCGACTTTCCAATTTCAATTTCAGCTTAGCTCATCGCGTCATTACTCACTAAATCTGTCAACTTACTGCGTGTTGATTTACCGATGCTTCAATTCATTTTACTTCAAAAATCTAACTCTTCACTTTACTACTCTCTCTCTTAGTTAACTCGCGAAACCCAAACTTATATAATATTTCTCATTTGCGTAAATCACGCTTTGGGTCCCGGTGGAGATTGGTTGAAATAAATAAAACTTGAAAGAATTATTGAGGAGATTCGTGAAGACCGTACAGATCCGTCACACATTTAGATGTCTATTCTCGCGAGATCATCAAGCAGTAATATTTAAAAAGATATGGAGCTTATAATGGTATTATTAGTGCATTACCCCAATTTTAATCTCCATGTGGTATTATTATACTCAAAACACTTCAAAGACTAATTTCAAATACACTGTTTCGAAAACTGCAATTATTAATGTAGTAGTATGTACTGTAATTAATGTTAAAATTCATGTGATATTTTGGAATCAAGCTTTCAGAACGTTTTTTCTTCTTCATATTTTATGTGTGTGTACAATGAAATCATTTCAAAACCTTTCCCAAAGCAATATGGGAGTAATGACGTCCGGGGCTGATTGATTATTTATTAAAGTCGCATTTCGAACCAATATGAGGACTATTGGGATGGACCTCGTAATGATGTCTGGGAATTTGGAACGAAAAATGATCACGCTAGGACCTGAATCATCTTTTACCTCATGTGGATACGAGAAAAAAAGAGAATTTACCCTTTCCTTGTAGTGGAATGAAAAAATTTAACGGAAAAGAAGCTTTCCAAGATATCACGAAACACGGGATAAACTAGAACAAGTTTTTATGCGTGGTCCATGGTGAATATTTTGGATAACACAAGACATCGGAAATATTTTAATCTTAATCAGAATCGGAATATTATTTTCTCTCATAACGGATGAATAAATAATCAGCGATATTTATAAATGAATGTGTCTAAGCAAAGTAATTTAGAATTCTCTTCTTTTTTTTTTAAAGTTTGAATTATTTTTTATTTTGAACCTTCTTATTTATTTTTCATTTCTATAATGAAGTTCATAAAAAATGTGTTTTAAAATACAGTACTACTCTTACAAAAATTATAGTCCTCCTCGAAAAATGATTACGAAACAGTTAGTATTTTTTACCTAAAATTTTAATTAATATTAAATAACTGTAGATTTAAGGTATCCGACTTTTCTAAAATTGACAATTTTTTTCATGTTTTCATTTTATAGGTCAACTTATTAGCTTTATAAAAATACAAAGTTTATTACTTTCCATTCACTAGAACAAAACTACAAGTGTTTTAGTAAAAGCAGATGTGCCATTACCTTACGGAAAATATCATATATTAAAATGCGTTTTACTCGAAATGTGTTTCTTTAAATGCTCAAACAGGGACAGTCATTGTTCAAAAAATTTTAAAGACAATTACCTGAAACTTTATGTGAATGTTCTGTATAATAGTAGAAGTACCTTCATATTTATCAATCACGGTTTTATTACAAATTCACTGTCCCTTATATGAATATAATCACTGTTTTTTAAGCAATTTCATTTAGTAACTAAGCTAAAGTGCTTTACTTTTGTAAAAATTAAAATATCTCTTATCCTGAAGGTTATTTCAAAAATGAATAACATAGCAACACATCAGAATTGAAAGAAATTTATGAAAAAGAATTGTATTTCGGAAGGACGGATATTACGTCCGGGGCTTAGGGCCGTGGTAGCCTAGTGGTCAAGGTATCGGATCGTGGCTAGCGAGTCATGAGTTCGAGCCCAATACCACTAAAAACCCACCAAGTAGGAGAGCGATGCATGTTAAATCTGTCGAGAGCTCAATCGTCCTTCTGTTGATATGGTGTGGTAGTTAGGCGAGGGGGGTGCCAGCTCAGGTGTCGTCCGCGTCACTTGACCATGGTTCAAAATTACGCGGACCGTCCCCAAAAGCCCTTGTGTAGCTGAACAGGGTGCGACGTTAATATTCACTCACTCACTACGTCCGGGGCTCATAACACATGGGTTGAGAGAGACGAATATATGTGCCGAGGACACTTAAGGGGTTAACCAAAATAATTTTAGCTGGAAGTATTGGCAATCAAAACAGGTCAGTTGTTAAATAATGAAAGATATTGAAAGAATTATCAAAGCGTTTTAATTTCTATCACATTATCTCTCTATTTAATAATTATTCAACAATTAGAGCATATTTACTCTACCCACGTGATTTTACCGATTTTAGTTGCTTCTTTTATTTATTACGTACTAAAGGATAGCATTTCATTCCTAAAATCTAGTTCCAAAAGAAATCCATTAAGGCATCATGATAAACATCGGTACATTTAATAAACATTATTTCCTTACTTACCCACTTAACATTCTAAAAATGCAGAAACACAGCATGCTATAAATCACGAACTTGCTACTGAGACTCATCCACTTTCAACCAGAATAAAAAGAACGCTTATCGTACATGATATCAGATAAACACATACCGGCGAAATGTTTTAATCTAATCAATAGTTTCCTTTCTTAGTTCTAAAAGTTCCCATCCAGCCACTGCTTCCCCATTAAACGAAATACATCTCCATAACATAGGCTTCTTTTCCAGTTTTTTTCGATTCAGTTTCTAATTTGATAAAATTGAGTGCTCCTTATATGCTCCCCTAAACGGATCGATATCAGAAACTTTGCATGAAGCGGGCCAATCTTTCCTTTGCATCTATTCCGCCATGAAAATGGTCTGGGGGATATTTCTTCCAAAAATAAAGTTTTAAATACTGTTCTTCAGTTAACTATAAAAGAATTTTATGAAAGGAGTAAGGAACAAAAAATGTTTTCGGAAGCAGAAGAAAAAACAAGTAACTGTGTTTACGTTTCCCTAATTTAAGGAGGTAGCTTCCTCCAGGAGGAGTCATTAAGTTTATTTAAGTGCAAATTATATTTTTCAATGGGTCTGCCAAGAGTCTTCCGCCAAAGAATGATGATGATTACGGGGGAAAGTTTTACCGTATCGCACTAGATACACCTGTGTTCTGTAACGGCCGCCAAGGCTGTTATAATTTTTCGAAGTTCTGTATAGAGAAGCCATTTTACTTTTAATGAAGACGGAATTAGATGGAGATTGGCCTGCAGAGACTACTGTGAGTTTTGCTATTGGATCTTAAATTAGGGCATTTTATTGACTTCCACTGCCATTCTTTTATTGGCTGATGGTGCTTAAATCATTGAACTCGCCAAGTAATCGACAAAATGATATTCTTGGCGAGTGTAATTGAAAGAAAAATCTAAAAATCATCCCAAATATATTCAATTAATATTGGAATATCGAGGTACCGAGTTTACAAAACTAAGTCAAAAAAACAAATATGGTAATTTTAATTACATATACTTAAATATATGTTTATTACATAAATTTTATATTTTTATGAACTGCTTGAAAAAACAGGAATTTTCTATTATTCATATTTTTTATGTGTATATTGTATGTTCTCACCAATAACGCCAATTTGGAGAGATTTGCGCTGGTAAAACGGAAAAACACACGACCCTTAATTAATAATTAAAATAAAAATAAATTTTATGTAAAAATTAGTCTGGAATTTTATTCAATTTACCAACACGTTTAATCCTTTTCTCTCATCAAATTTTTGTAGAAAGTGTTCATCTAAAAACTTTCAACTAAAATGTAGTTGGTAAAACAATAAAAGAAAATGATGATGCCAGACTTTTATTAGAAGAAAAAGCTGTTTTGTGCAGAAAGCATACGTTTTTACGCAACCATTACCACATGTTGCAGTCCTGATGAATGTTACCTTTAACCTACCATGCCTTTATCCGTTCAAAATTGGAATGTTTTTCATTCAGAAACCGTCTGCAAAAATGCAGTTCCATTCCACAAGAACGTAGATGTTAACGAACCGTGATTCGGTGGAACGCACAAGCTTTTCCAAAATGCCGCGTCAACAAGATTTCTTTCGAATAAGATTTGAAAGAAAATTCAATTTCGTTTACTTTGCAGGAGTTTTTCTATGATGCTTTTATTTATTATTATTCTTTCTATCCGAGAAGTCTTATCTTCCGCAATTTTTTTTTTCAGTCGTCGTTGTTTTTCCGATTTAGAGGCATATCCTTGCAATTCGATTTGGATTTCTTACCTATTGGATTTGTTTTCGTTGAATTATGAGATATCACATTTCTCTTTACAAAAATATACTTAAGACACGAGGAAACGAAAATAGGTATAGATATTTTGTCTTGTTTCTTTGTGTGGCTTGAAATAACACGATAGGCGAACGTAATTATTATTTTGGTTTTCGTTTTATCAGGGAGTCGATTGTAAGATGATGAAAAAAATATACTTATATTCACACGGAGCGAGATATGCAAAACTCTCTCTTCGAAATCAAAATTTATTTTCAATCATGGGGCTCTACCTTTAAGATAACTTTATACAGAGCTAACGAATTTAATGACCGCACTATTAGTTTAACTTTATAAACAACGACTTGATTTAAGATCACAGTACCTGAACTCTTGCAGTCTTCTATTTCTTACACGTTGACTTTAACACCTCTCCAATAGTTAAACTAATCACTTTCTTAATGTCCCAACTTCTGGCTTCCTGCGCTGTTTATATATACGCTTCACTGCTCATTCACTTCACTTCCAATCTATTCACAATTCACTAACTCTCAAGCTAATAAAGAATATATATATATTAAACTTAATTTGTATATCAAGCTTTCTGCCCTTCGGAGGAGATTGGTTGAAAAATGCTGGCCCAAAAGAATTCCCCAGAGGTTAATGGAAGGACACGTACAGATCCGTCACAAAATACATAAAGTTTTATTCATTTCTTATAGACGAGTGGTACTCAGCGTTACAAAAATTATAGAAGGGGTACACATATATCAAAAGTTTGGGAAACACTCCTCTAATATAATGTGGGTTTCCTATACTTTTTTCAACTGTTAGGTGTTTTAAAAGATAATGTACTTGAAGAAATGATTGATTTTTATTATTGACTTTTTCCTTCAGAATACCTACGTTTCTCCTAATGTTATAATGAACGAAAGAATGGTTACATATGTAAAATATTTCTTTTTATTCTTATGGAATTCAGTAAATCCTTTCTTTGATTTTTAAGCTTCAACTGCTTATTCATTATCATGAAGTGGACTCAATATAAACATCCTTTCTCAGAACAAGCTTTCTATGTGGAATCATTCTCAGTTTTCCAAAGGGACATTTTTTGTATTATGCTGCTCTGTTTGAAACTAGTCCCACTGCTTTGGAATACAATAAAATGACTTTGACAGTGTCAATGTCAGTCTAAATAATTTACTTATTTCGGAGAAGGGTTAGGGAAGGGATAGGAAAGGGTATATTCCAGAAGGATGAAATTTATAGCTAAGCATTTTTTCATGTATTTTCGTTTGCTGTCATTTTTGCTTACCGTGAGTAAAAGGATATTTTTAATTTTTTGTACGAATGCCCTGAATGTGATGATGGTTTATGTGTTCAACCATGTTTCAGGACATTACACATAAGAGATAAGTTATACTTTACTTTTTATAATATTGTAAATCTAGAGATTAAATCTTTCATTTTAATATTATTATTTTATTCATTTCTTCTCTTGTATTTCTATTTTAAAGTGAAAGTAAACGATTTTTAGGGTAAAAAAAACGCCTTTTCCTTCTCTCCAATAAATCGCCTAACAACACGCTCCTGTGGAAAAAATGCAGGTAATGGGAGGAAGAAGGCAAATTTCGTAACTTTCCCTCTGCTATTAACGGGTTAATAAACATATAATGGGATGTAAGTAACATAAAAATTTCAGTTTCGAAGATTTATCTATGTGTATACTAATTACCTGTACATAAAAGTAAAAAGGAGTAATTCAGACAAATATATGAGTTGTCAGATTAAGATAAACCAGGCTTTATGAATAATTTATTAAAAAATAACTTTACATATACACTCACCAGAAAAGTTTATGTTTAATTTCTAAGTATCACATCAAAGAGCTCCAAGAGAGTTAACTCTCAAATTACTCATGCCTTTTTGATTCATCAGGTCCTATTTCTGTTTTTCCAATACCCATCAACACCGAAGAAACAAAACAAAAAATGCATCTAAAGAATTCAAGGATTTCCCTTCCCTGCTGTGCCCGGAATCCGGAAAAAGGGAACCACTCAAGAAAAGCAAATCCATTTCTTATCCCCCAAATAAGCAGGAAAACGAATCGGAGTGTGTCGGACATGTTTCGAAAGCTGCTTCGATCGAGACAAAACGCCATTTATAGGAAGCAACAAAAAACACCCCGGGCGGCATGTCGCTTCCATATCCGTCCTGCAGCCTGCTCTGGAATCTGCTTCAAACCCCACCGGCTACGTGACTTCTGTGCCCTGCAGGACGTGAGGAGGGTCCAGAGAGGGTTTTGAGGAAACAAACACACCCTCCATCTTGAGCCACAGATTCCCATTTGTTGACTTTCTATACTTTTAGCAGATTTGAAAAGTAATTGGAAAGTTGAAAGACTCGAAAAGATAAGTTAAAAAGAAATTGGGTAGGTATTTTGCTAGATGGCATTTTTAGTATTGTGTTAAGTGAGCGCTTCTCAAGCTTTCAATATTTGTGACACAATATCCAATCATATCTTTCATCGGCTCCTCCATAATATAACAATGTATTGAATTCAGTAATATTTTCTTTAAAGCTAAAGCTAATAAATATGACTTTAACCTCTTAAGAACCACCGGCGCATATAAACGTCTCAGTTGGCCAGTGCGTTAATTGTTCCGGACTTAAATATACGTTTTTCTAAAGTACGATATTTTCTGTGCACTCCTACCTATAAAATTATTCCGAAGGTTTTGGAATGCAATAAAAAACCTTGACAGTGCTTTCGACGGATTTAGTTGTTTCGGAGGATTTGCTTATTTATTCCTTTGGTACCCTACACTACAATACACCACAAACACTCGCCTTCATGCTAAACGGTGTCATTGGGAAGCGAATCACGTTATTTTTTCGGGATTAATTATAGACAGGATGAATTTTCATGATGAGTGCTAATTTTGGAATATAATTTTATACATACCAAGCCCATGGGATTCCGGTAATTATTAAACTTTTTCTTAAATTAGTATTATTAAATTAACTATATTGCGCCGTACTGATACATTTATAAGTGTATTAAATCTGTGTAAATGTATATTTTTTAGTATCTCAGAATGTATTTTGTTTGTTTATTTTCAGTTAATTAATAATTTTTATAAACAATTTTTTGTTTTCAACTTTTCTATATGCTCATACCCTCTCCCCTGGGTGTGCGTCTCACAGTTGGAGAAACACTGTATTAAGTTATTATTGGGTTAGCCCATAAAAAATATTTGGATTTTTCAAAAACTTAAACTAAAAAAAGAACAGGTAAAGGATATACAACTTGTCTCGATGTGAATTCATCGTGTTCATTTTCTTAGTGCAGAGTTCGAAGAACCATTAGTTATTTTTCAAAGTTATGATGTACAAATAACAAAGAAGCCCATTCCGCCTTATTTTACTTTGAGTTCAATAAAGTTAACGACACAACTCAAAAATGCAAGATATATCGATGCAATTCATGAGATTGAATATTGAACGTAAACGAGTATTATTAATGACTACAAAAATTCTTAGCCTGAAACTACTAACAAAAAAATTTACATGGTTCTGATTTATAAATGAAATCCTATGAACCATGTTGATACGTAAAATTTTGGGTAACTTTTCATGACTTAGTTAAGAAACGTAGATTTGAATATTCGATTATTAGCAGACAGCTGCTTGCCATCAGACCAATGGTCATATGCCATAATGACGAATGCCATAAGACCAATGGCCGAGTGGTCATGGTCATGAACTCGAGGTCAACGTTTTTGAATCACAGGATCAAACCTTAGTGGCACTTTATATAGCAGGGGTGGGTAGACTTTTCCAGGGCACGGGCTAATTCTAATGTTTCTAAGCCGTTGCGGTCCATCCAGTAGCGTAGGCGTAGCCATTCTGTATTAAAATTGTACGTTTTCTTTCCTTAAAACTTCATTTCGACATTGTACCGTCTTTTAAAATAAGACAGATCACAATTTTTACAACAAAAACAACACAAGTAACAGAAATTTTTCATCTTAAATGTTTCAACAACGAGGATCGATTGCTATTCCGTGGACCTTTGACGTATTCAGTGAAAAGAGAAGAGAACATACGTGAACTAATGAATCTGAAACCGACGCATGCATTTAATTTGTTCACTGTCGAGTCTCGCGCCATAGCGAGATATCAACACGAGCATGGGGTATGGAACGATATTTAAATAGCCAATCCCGTACTTTGCCACCCATCCGCTACAGTGGTTAGTGACGCTGAATGTGGTGACGTTGGGACTGGGTTCGAATCCCAGAGAAGGCATGGGTGTTGAATTCCTTCCTTCTTTCATTTGTGTTGTAAGCCTCCATGCTCATTGTGTGGTGCACGAGGTTTATAAATGTTCTCAATTAAAAAAGAAATCCCGTGCTTTCGCGGGAAGAGCTAGCTGATCATTAACATTTATTATCCCTTTCAGTTGGCGAGTGAGGGAAAATACATTTATTCATCTGGTTTTTATCGCAGTGGTCGTTTGTTTTCTTTACAGAGGTAGTTAAAGAGTTAATCGTTACCGTGCGCTTTCAATAAATTTACGGTATCGTCTGCACATTTATGGAGTTATTTGCTTAGATAATTACAAACGCATTGATTGTGAAAAGCTGAATTTCCAAAATAGCTGTAGTAGATGTTCTATGGATTTGTTTCTCTTAATATTCTTGGCTTAGGTCATAGTGAAGGCGATTTCTTTAAAATGTTGTACTGCTGGTCCACCGGTCGATCATGATCTACTAAAAATGCCCATCTCTGATATATAGCCAGAAAAGGAGGCTGATGCACGTCAAATATGAGGATCAAAGTCCTCAATCTGGCTAAGTGTGGAAATTTACAGAGGGTAGATCCAGCTCTGTAGTCGTCCTCATCTCATGACAGTGGCTCAGAATTCTGAAGTTTGTCGCCAATAGTCCTCGTGTTGCTATATAATGCAAGGTTAATTCAAATGAAATCAAACCAAGGAGAAAAAGTTCACAAGAAAAGGATTTAAAATATTGAATATGGTGACACTGGAAGAGTATTCTAATCCTTAATTAATTACATAAAGTTCATTATCAAATATTTTTATATCAGCCTACATTTGTGAAATGGTCTATACATATTCTGCAAATTCATTAATTACATTATGCTTGTTTTATTCAGTAAATACTTCGGGTGATATTTATTTAATTTGAATTAAAACATCACAAAATATTTATTCAAAAATGTATTGTACCTTATATTTTATATAGCCATGTTAACGGAGGCTATTTATCATACTTATAGAACTCGAAAACTCCACTTATATATATATATATATATATTAATAAGTATAAAATTCCTTTAATATAATTAGTAATACTATATTGAATTTAATATAAATATGTTAAATCTTTCATTAGTTGGATCAAAGTAAGAGTAGTTGCAAACTACCCTTTTACATTGGCATGGCAGTGCAGTTGAACCATAGGTGTATATAGAGAATATAAACTAATGGTTACTTAACTTTTGATCATAAAGATTACTAATTTATTAAATTACTGAAATGTTATAAGTAGAGATAAATTATTAAGGAAAACTACTAATTTATAATGCAGTAAATAATGATGGTGGTTCACGAAATATTTTGTATGGAAATGAAACATTTTGCAATAAATATACAAAAATGATACCATTTTAAAAATTAAATGGTGTCGAAAAATAAATCTTAAAGCATTGTTCTTCGTATTACCTGCAAAACTTTATAAATAAGCCAAAATCGAGGGGGGAATTAGTTCTATGAATATCTAAATTTCTTTTTTGAAAAATTAGTTAATATTTATTATCTTTTTTTAAGTTAATCTGTGACGGATATATACTCTTTAAGGAAAATATTAATTCAACCAACTTTCACCGAGTGAAGAAAGCGTGATTATGCAAATTAATTATATTATATAAATTCTGTATTCACGAGTTTTAGGAGTTAGTTGGCGAGTTAGTTGGTGAGTGGGGATCGTGAAATGATTAAATGGAATCGGAGTTTATCAATTGAAGATTAATGAGAGAGGATCAATCGACGGTGATTACATACGGATACGGATCACCTTCAAGGACTCAAGTGTAGGACTCGACTTCATAAATATGCAGGTATCGTGATCCTTATTTAAATAGAAATTTAGCTTATTAGTGCGCGACGTGGTTGATATTGAGTTTGTTTAAGTTATCGTGGAATCAGTTGAGGGTCGGTATTATTATCCCCAGGCTATCGAGTCTCACCTCTGCGCTCTGCTATTTGATATGTTATCTTAATTAGATTATTAGTGTGTATGCTTGATATTTTGGTATTAATAAAATAATTAGAGTGAATCATGTCTACTGATTATTCAGTTCCTCCCACATATCTAGCCGGGTCCGTGGGTAGACAAGGGGATTCAGAGTCAAGCAAGAACCGACAGGCATTACAAATCTTTCAAAGCAGATATTATGAGAGTATTTCTTTTTTATCATATGATTATCGATGTATCATTATTGGGCATTTTTTCTGTAATGTTTGGTAATGCCTGATGATCATCCTTCAATGATTTAACAACCGTGCTAATGTAATAGTGGTGTAATATAATACTGATGTAATAATGGTGGTGGTGATCCGTCGTATAAATAGTGGTCTCCCGTGAGATTTATTTTCATTAAATTTAGAGTTTATTACTTTTATAAATCACTGAAACTAGTTTAAAAACACGATGAAAACGTTCTTCTTACTATGTTGAATATATTAACCCGGCACTTCTCGCACAGGGTATGTCATACCTAACCTTTTTCAGGGCTCCTTTTAAACTTTTTTTGGAAAATGGATAGTTTCTCGTGTAGTTGATTTTAAGGTCATATCCTTTGAGATGCCTTAGTTTGTAGGTGAATTCTAAATATATATTTTTGGATACCACCTCTTAGGGTATGTCATACCCTGCGCGTGAATTACCGTTATAGTTCAGAATGTTTCTTATGCTATGTTGCATTATTGTAAATATGATCAAGAAATGTTATATTTAAGTTATTTAATATATTCAATATTTATTAAATACAGTGCAACAGTATTTTCGGATGAAGAAAATCTATATTTGCGGTGATGATGAGGAAGGATCAAATGATGAAGAGTATAATAGCAAGTATGATTTCTCAACTGAAACCGATCCAGATAATTTAACTGAGTGTGCAATTATCGTCCTTGATAAAATGACCACATCATATTCAATTGCTGGAAAATGTAATCTCGTTAGCCTATGGCAACGTGTATTCGTGTTGTTGAACGTTGCGACAATAAATGCTTAAATTATTTTGTCAAGTACTCAGAAACCTTTTACTAAACAACGAACAAGACACTGATTTTTGAAGTGTTTTGGCTTTTGATTTACAGAAGAATGTAATAATGTAGAAACCGGTAAGCAATGCTTCTACAAAATAACAGAAAAATTAAGATTTAGTGAAAAACATCGCACTTACTCACGACGAAGACTGAAGGAGTGTATAAAAAAAGTACTGAACGTCCTAATAAAAAGAACAGAAAAACTAAATTTACGTGAGAACAGTGTAATAATCATATTATACTTACTTTTTTTCTTCCGGTTTCATCATTGTATACATATTTTCTGGTAAAAACAGAATGTAACACTTTTGGGTATGAGATACCCTGCACGAGAACTTTCATTCCTTTTTTTAGCGCAAGTGATGCCGGGTTAAATGTAGTTAATAATACGAGATGTATTCTAAAAGATAATGACTGACATACATTGGAAATTCATGAAACAAAGCTTTATAATCACGATTAACGTAACTTTGAAATGACGTACTTTGGTGTTTGGGAATAAAAATATTAGATAAAATTATAGCAGAGACATACAGTGCTCATCAGTTAACTTTCATCTTTAAATATTTATTTTTGTACACATCATGTTTGAAAACGTTTTTTCACGCACATGAATAGCTTTAAAAGCAGACTAAAAGGCATTGGCGAATATATGCCACAGATTCAACTGTAGGAATGAAAAAGACTTACTAAGTTCTAGCAATGGTGTGCTTGTCTATAAGAATAACAAAACATTCCGACAATATAACACCTTTTGAATTTCTGCCTCAAAGAATTTTGAAGAACGTTGCTAACGCTTGCATCTGCATCAAAATGTGAAAAACGGCGCTCAAATTTTATTTTTAAATCACCGAAGGCTTTAGTTTTAAAATGTAATTGAAATGGATTCACTTCAGTCTCAGGTTAGTCCTAAAATAAACTGTGATTCCCGAAAAAATCTATATATCCAAGTTATAGTTCATTGTTATGATGGTTTACTTAGGACTAGGTGGAGTCTTTCTGCCTTCGGGGAGGATTCAACGTGGTCCTTAGGTCACAAAGTTTGGAGACCCCTAATCTGAAGTCTATAGAGACAAACGTTTTACACTTCATCTAAAATATGTTGACAATCGTAAGTCGTATGTTGATAATCATTCACAATTCACAACTATGATGACAATTGTAAAATGTATATGCGTATCCACAAAATGTGGGGAATCACAAACGTTAATTATTTAAATTTAAATAATATTGAATTAAATTAAAAATTCTATGAATTTTGCAGAAAAATAAAAAAAAATATCGAGAAATTCTGCATTTTGACACTTAATTAAATCTCAATAGATACTGAATTGTGGTCCAATGACAACATGATAGCGTATCGCACTTCCACGTCACAAGTCCGGGGTTCAAACCCTAGGCTGGGTGAGTTTGATTCAGCCTTTCATCCCTTCAATGAGTCGATTAATTAAATCTCAATAGATACTGAATTGAGGTCCGGTGACAAAATGATAGCGTATCGCGCTTCCACACCACAGGTCCGGGGTTCAAACCCCAGGCAGGGTGAGTTTGATTCAGCCTTTCATCCCTTCAATGGGTCGATAAATTAGTTTGCTTGGGAACTAAAGACTACGGATTTCACGTGAGACTGACCATCAAAACGGAACATCTGTTCATTCAACTCAGTGCCCATGTTCACAAATACTGAAATGGGCACAGAAGACTTCAGCCCACCATGGGCTGTAATGCCACTGGATTTAGTAGATACTGAACTGTTATCCTTCCATTTCTTTATTCTTAGTATCAAGATTCATTTTTTGGTTGTTGGTAACAAATTTGGATTATTTTCCATTATTTAACTTCTTTTGTTACAAAACACAAATATATTATTTTTTTAAAAAATACCAATGAACAATTTAACATAAAACGTCAAATTATCAAAATTTATTATATAAATAAACAATATTTCTCACCTTCCTTCTTAAAAATAATCAAAATAAGTCTGAAGTTATATCTATCCCGGTTTCAAATACCCTCACAGAGGACATTAAAAGTATCCCTGCCCTGCTTAAATATTCATGACTGAGTCTTCGAATTCGAGACGCGAGTTTAAAACGACTTGCTTAACTCCTCTTTTAAATTCGCCCTCCGAAACATGCAAAGGGTCCTTTCTTTTCACTCTCACGTGGAAAGATTTCCATTTAGAAACTTTCAAATACATCCCTGCATAAGCAAAGTGAGTTTCTAGAGCTTATTTGTCGGAAGACGACTTACAATAGAAGCATTTAAGAATGAAAATTATTTTCTGAAATGTAGGGAACAGTGTGAAGATTTTTGTGGAGTAGATATATGAATAAGATTGTCAAGGAAGTTGTTGTCAGAACGGGATATGTTGAGTCAGACATATATATTTCTATCAAGTGAAACACATTTGTGCATGTGTGTGTGCATGGCAACAATAAGAGTTTGAAAAGAATTTTGAAACGAAACACTGACGAACTAAAAATGAGCAATAAAAATGTCTATGTTATAATTTGGTCATTAAGATTTGCTAATTTTACATGTAAATTGTTAAAACAATCAAACACAGCTAATACAAAATTATATGCCAAAATACTTGCTAAGAACAATTTCAATCACCAAGGGGCGGGAAAATTCTCATAAGCATTCATAATTTTAAAAAAAAATCAGGATAAAAATTTATAGAAAATGAATTCAAATTTTTTAAAACTTAACTGCTTAAATATGGTGACTCAACTATATACATTATTCTTCCGTTGTATTGTTACTATGTTGGCGACGTCAGCATTTAATATTCGCCACACCCGGTACCTTATACAAATATTCAAGTGTAAAATTGCTCAACTCAAAGAAATGCCAAGAAGAAAGCCAATTTTCGAAGAAACAATTTTTGAGATTTTAAAACAATTTGACCAAAAATGTATCCTTTATGTATTATAGTAAATTTATTTTTAAATATTTTGCATTCACTTTTGAATTTTAGTATCCTATTATTTCTGATAAAATTGGACTACTTTTATTAAATTTAATGGAACTTTTGTGCATGTATCTACCTCCATCCGAAATGGTATCAACGATAACATATTTTGATTATCGACAAATACGCATTAAATCTCTTGAAACTAATTGGCGTAATGTGGAAGATTTGAAAGTAGGGCGGTAGCTCATGAGATGCCTTCGTCGCTTGACCGTACCTCAGAAATACGAAACACATTGCCAACAGCCCTTGTGTAGTTTCAAAATTCTATGCTAGTAAGCAATCAGTCATCAACTCACCTCCAAATTTAGAGTTTTTTACTGAGGTGCTAACGGAAACTGGAAGTTTTCGATTTATTCAAGTCCTAAATACCAATTAAAATAAACGTGATTCGCTCCCTAAAGTCAATCCCAAAGTATTCGGTGTATTAGGGGTAGGGGAGGAGAAAGCAAATTTTTCTCTGAAATAAGTGAATTTCTTACATACTTGGTTAAGGTCATTTTATTGCATTTCAAACGATTTGGAATAGCTTTACTGATAGCGGCACAAAGAAAATAATTGTATATATTTTGGGAAGACGTATACATGCATCCGTGTCACTCAACGCACCGGTTGATTGAGATGGATATATACGCCGGTGGCAGTTAAAGGGTTAATCGTAAGCAAAATTATTGCTTTACGAGTCTTGTGTGTGTGAATCGAGCATATAAATAAGGTAAAAAAGTCAATTGAGGCTATATAGAGGAAGCTTTTCTTAAAAAAATTAATTATTAGCTTACACATGAGTGTAGAAGGTACAAAGATATGCTTAGGAATTTCTTTAGGATTCCTTAATTGGGCAACAACTTAAATTAATTAAGTTTCAGCCCAATTATCCATAGAATTAATTAGGCATTAATTTAACTAACTTGTTCTCCTTCTTTTCCTCAGATATTTTATTTAATTTTTAATGAATAGAATGCTAAGGAAATTCAATCGAAAAAATATATTTTGCTCTCTTTTTTTATGTATTATCATTAAACCTTACAAAGAATCTTTGAGAATTTTCGGTACATCAAACTATCACCAACATGATAAAAATAGTTTGTGTTGGTGAATGATTAGAACATAAAATTAACATAACTTTTATTTAAAAACTATTATTTTATAATTATTTAACATCAACACTCTCAGCCATATGGAAATTCACAGAATGGATTTGTTTTCTTTTTAATAATGAAAACAGAGGAGTTTGAAATCAAACTTTAACCTATGCATAAATAAAACTTTAAAGAGAAAAAAAAGGGTAAAATAGTTTTACAATAACAGTTGAAACTGATAATGTTTCATTTGTCAACTTTTTTTAAGTGGCCACAAATGGCGGCAAGACCACCAGCTTTGGAAAATATTTCTCCTCAGCTTTTGACGTAATCGGATCACGCGCCTGTGTTGTTCTGATCCAGTGGCTTCTGCATCTATATATCAAAGTCCTGGCGAGGACAGGACAGGTTACAAAACATGAAAGATTAGATAAGTCCGCCAATTGGAAGGGACCACACACAATTTCGCAAAGTTGGCGATTTTTCCGAATGGTGTGACTTAAAAGGGATTTACTTTCCTTATCTTCCGTCGTTGCTATGTTTCTGTGTGAAGCCCCAAATTAAGAGATAGAGTACCGAAGAACAATGCAACGGCTCTTAAAAGACGATGGAGATTTAGAGCTGTCTGACTGAAACATATCAGATTCCCTTTTCTATTTTTTTGTGACAAGAGTTACATTTTAACGTATTAAGTTCTAAACAAGTTTTTATGGGTTTATCTCGGTTTGTTGCTACAAAAAAAAGAATGTCTTTGGGGTGAAATAGTTTCGAGGAGGAAGTTTTGAAGTGTTTGTGTGAAGTTGTAAGTATCAAGTTCCTTAGAGGCGTGGATATAAAATACGCGAAAAAAAATGGTTTAACATTAGGGGAGATTGAAACTCTGTTTTCAGAAATTCACAATCTACCTATGCGGAAAACGTGTCCTATAATATACTAAAAGATAATTTTTTTAAAAATTTATGTTAATTATAGCCACAAGGGCATGACGTATACATATTTGATCTTTTTTGACACAATTAGATGCGTTATGCCAAAGCGTTAATCTAAATTAAATGTCATGTTCGGCTGTGCTACGGTCAATTAGATTTACTCCGCCTCAGTTAGCTCAGTAAGCTCGCTTATTTTTGAATTGTGAAAAATTTTTAGAACCCCCTCTTTTTTTTTTTTGTTTAAGTTTCATGCACATTTTTCCCATGAAGTTATATTTTCTTTAATTAAATATTACTGTCATGCACACCATTTTCACTCAAATCCAACGAGTGAACGAGAAAAGAGGAAGAGTATTCCCCCCGTGGGCCACATCACTATCATAAAAGTACTATACTCAGGAAATTTATATGAAAAAAGGGAGGTTTGTTTTACAAGACTACAATTGATTCTAAGGGAAGAGATGTTATTTACAGACTTGTTTGTAATTGTATATGTGTGTTTGTTTGTTTATATATATATATCGGTTTCAAAAATGCTAAATGAAAGTCGAATTAGAATAACTTGCAAAGCTGTGAAACATAAGAACCCACCTTTTTTCCGAAACTTCCTGAGATTTTAAGCATTTTCAGATTTTTAATATTTAAAATCATTTAAAATATAGTGATATTTTTCTCCAAATTTTGTCGTTTTCAGAAAATTTTATCTAAAATTTATGCTAAATACATCAGTGTAATGTTTAAAATATCAAGAAAACTGAAAAAAAAAAATAAAGACGTTTCTTACGACAAAAATGACAAGGCATTTTTTGTTTTGAAATTGCCTCAAATTCGAATGAGAGGCCAATAAAACCTGTTCAGGAAATGATTTTTTTCCTACGGTCCACGGGTCGAAGACCACTACTATTAAGTTTAGAAACATTTTTTTTTTGTTTACTGAAATGAACAAACGAGTAAAAGGGCTATCCTCGTAATTATACAAAGGATAATACGGCTTTCTGTTCAGAACTAAGAACAAATTGTTGCATTTTCTTCATATATCAGAATTATGGCCAAAGCAAAACAAAACTGCTGATTGTATGTATGATTCGTTTATATAATGATCTACTATAAGATAAGTTATGGCATGTAGCGATGAGATTCCGTACTGATTTAAACCTCCATAGGCGGCCACATCTGCGATTGACCCCACTTCCATCGTAGGATATTTGTCTTACTTGTACTTTATATACCTACTCTATCTAAACATTTATTTTAAAATTTTACTGAAAATCATTACTTATTTGTTTTAACTTTCATAATAATAGAAATGAGTTACAAATATTTACCTTCCATTAAGGTATCCAACTACTTTCGGAACCGAGATTTTTCAAAAGCATACAAACGAATATTTTTTTTTTAATATTTAGTGTCACTTAGACTTGAATACACCTATAAAACTGCTTTAAGAATATTACTGCAATCAAAAAATATTAAACGCAATATTTTTTTGGCAAAAAATTAGCATATAATTGACCATTTTCAAAACATTCTCCTTTTATGAAGAATGATCAGTAATAATAATATTATTTTGCTTATATACATATAGCTAAGACATTTTCCGAGAGCCTGAACTAGGGTTTCTGAAAAACTGACTTTAGTTTCAGAGTTATTACTAATTAAAATAATAATCGATGTTTTTTTTTGTTAAAATTTTTCCTCTCTAATGTATTAAAATACGGATAAATCCACTCCTAAGTTATTTATTTTAAACATCCTAGTCCAGGCTCTGTTCAGAGGTCTGGGTTATATGTGGACAAAATAGTTATATTATATATATATATATATATGACAGGCCCCAGGCCTGCGGGTTAAATGATGAGACATCTTCTATTGTTAACTCTTATTTATTTCTTCCAATCCAACATGGCGTCCCTTTGGCGCGCCATACTATAGAACAATAGACGGTACTTCGGCCAGGAGTCCACCAGCTACTTCTCTCCAGTACGCGTTCGCCTTCGTCAGCGCTCGCTCCACTTTTAAATAGGCTTACTTACCCACAAATCCTTACGCGATGATAAAGAGTTCGCTCTATTTTTATTTATTACTCCCTTAATTTTAAAGTTAATCTTTTCAAACCTGACACATATATGTATATATAGAAGCATTTTTTTTTTACAAAAAGGAGGTTGTTTTGAAAATTGGTAATTCTATGTTAATTTTTTGCCCAAATATTGCATTAAATATTTTTTTTATTGTAATGATATACTTAAAACAATTATATACGTGTATTTTAATCTAAGTGACACTATATTTTAGAAAAAAAATATTATTTTGTATTATTTGGCAAAATTATGATCCCAAAAGTAGTCGGATACCTGAAGTCTTTCATGAACCCCCTAACATAATATACGCATTCTCATGCTAATTTTAATTTACTACGGCAGCGTTTCTCTCAAGATGTGGGGCGCGACTCCCTAGGGAGGAATAATAACCCTAGTAGGGAGACGCGAGAATATTAAAAAGTTGAAAAAAAGGATTATTTAAAAAATTATTAATTTACTGAAAGGAAGCAAAACAAAATACATTCTGACATAATAAAAATAAAATACACATTTAAGTTGATATAATACATTTATAAATGTATCAGTACTGCACAATGTATTTCATAATTAATTTAACTTTAAGTACTAAGTTAAGAGCAAGTTTAATAGTTACCAGTGACCCTATGTGTAGGCCTGTCATAAAATTATATACAGAATTTAATACTTATCTGGATAGTTTGTACGGTTTATAATTAAAGTTTTTTTTTAACTTTACGCGACAAAGTATATTATTATTAAATTCAATGCATTGTTTTTGTATGAAGGGAGGGGGTGCGATAAAAATTATGGTTGAAAATTGGGTCACAAGTATAGAAAGTTTGAGAAATACTGCACTACGGACAACCTCAGCAGCCACAAGGTCCCCTAAGGATCCTGAGGAACCACTTTTGAAACTTGTGTTATAAATCGTATTAAAACGATTTTCAGGCTCAATGTTGAATATGTAAAATGTATATATATATAGATGCAAATAAATTGCTTAAATAATGTTTAAACTATGCTGTCAGGCAGACAGAAAGCTAAAATAAACTTAACAGTTATCCTCACCATAAATTTTTAGATGTGATTTTTGATAATAAATTCCTTCACTTCTTAGCCATAATCCAGAAAGAAATACATGTTTTACGTTCTTAAAATCTTTTTTAAAGAAACTACAAAAAAAAACTCTTTTAAAAAACACAAAAGGAATTCTGGATAAAATAGACATCCAGAAAATACTTTTTTACCGAATATTTTGAAAATTCAATGTTATTCCGTCTGGTTGAAAATGAAATGAAATAAATGACGCTTTTTTTGCAATAACTTTCTCTTTTAGATTCGTAAAGGATGTGCTTAAAATCTAAAATAATTGGAAGATTTACCCTTGAGAAATTGAAAGTTACAGTTATTACAGTTCTCACTCCCCGCATTTTTATGGAAAGTTACGCTTTTTTGAATTCTGCATTATGACCATCCACCAATAAAATTCTTTTTGAATAACCGGAACAAAATATGACCAATTGAAAGAGACTTGTTTGTGTAACTGAAAAATTGAATAAAAACCCTTGAGGCGAGTGTGAAAACAATTCTCCCGAAGAACAACAAACAATCCTAATAAAATTACACTTTATGTTCGGGAAAGTGGGACAAAAACTTTTTAGGTTTCCGGCGTTAAGAAAAATGGTAAAAAAGCGCCAAGCCATCTGTTCGGTGTACTTTCATTGTTTTTTAAGTTTTCTAGGAGAGAAAGGGAAAGAGATTGTGGGAGAAATTTTTCGCTGTTTCCTAAGAAAAAGAAAAGTGTTTTTTTTATCACCTTATTTCTAATGCGTTATAAAAATTTAACCACTTTCGGCTTAAAAAATTGAATAAGCGTTCATTACAGCTGAACTAATTTTGAACTGTTGAAACTTTCAATTTTCTGCTAAATTTTTCATTTCAATCTTGGATACTGTTCATTCATTAAAAGCGTGTGGTGAAACTTTGAATATTTTTCCTTTTATACAAGTTATTATTTTACTTTATTGAAGTTTACATAATCTGTATGTGTTCTAATATCTAAGTTGGAAGTCAAGACATTGTTTTGATTCATCACATTTTCTTATGGCTTATTTGAACTTAAGAAATCCCTTCAAAAAGTACATATTTATTTTATATTCTCGTTTAAATACAGTACATTTGAAATCAAACAACTTTCACATAATAATAATAATAATAATAAATTCAATTTTGTGATTGTTTTTGAACTTCATAGAATCTAAAAACAATATTAAGCTAGTATATTTCTCATCATTTTTCTCATATTTAGAGTTTTAAGTTGACCTTATCATTGTATTATTTAGTTTTATTTAGTACACCTTCAATTTAATATTTTCTTTTAAAAAGGTAAAAAAAATAATAATAAGTACTGCGACGGATCTGTATGCAACCTTCACATTAATCCTCTTGGGGAAACTTTGGGGCTAGCATTCACATTAATTCACAACCATCCATTTCAAGAAGAAATCCTGATATGGAGATTAGTTTGACTATATAAAGAAATGGGTTTTTTTTAATTGTAAGACAAAAGGATTGGAAAAACTGTTACAGCCTTACGAAGGTGAGATATTTTCATAACTTGAGTTAAGAACGGAGTTTGCCACTGTAATAAATTAGTGGATTGGGAATTTATAGTCTAAGATAGATTAGATTAAATTAAACTGATTACTTGCGCTTGTTCACTTAGAGATGATTGCTTTATTTATATCACTCCTAAGACATCCTTTTGTATTTTAACTTTTGGTTGATTAGTGTGCTTGAATAGTAATAAAATAACAATTATTATAGAAGTTTCTGACCATGCTTTGTTTCCCTCCACACCCTTAGGTAAGCAGGGCGGTGAGGAGGTGACTTCAAATAGAAGTAGTTCACAGTACTATAAAACTTACACAAGATCAAGTTTTCTGGATTGTTTTTTTTTTTTTTTTTTGTAAATCAAACCAATTATATGATACACTTCGATAAATGTAAATATTAACATTTAATTAAACTTTTGTTTTTTAAAACCCGTTAGCAATAGGAACCAAATTGAGGGATAAAAACACCCAATAGAATATTTTGTGGATAAAACAATCAATTTTTTTAAGGATATATACCTAAAATCTGATTAAACAATGGATTATTTTTGTTTTAAAAAGGTCCTCAAAGGCCTGAAAAGGAAAATAATTACAACAAAGCACAGAATGAAAATGTTTAGAATTTTTTTTTCACTCTACCTTAAATTAATGAAAAAGTAGAATCTGTGAAGCCATAAGTCGTAATATTATGTCGTTATATAAATTTTAAATTATGTTATAATTACGGTTAATTAATTTTCATATTTATTTTGCAGAGACATGATATTCAGAATTAACTTTAAAAAATCTGAAAACAAAAGTTTGAGAAGTATTGCATTCAAATTACTAGCAGAAACTGCATTATCATACGACAAATGAAGTTAATTGAAATAAAGATTATTCGCGAATCTTGAAAGATCGCATGAACTGTAAAAGTGTTTTAAAGAAAGGAATTCTCAACAAAAGCATAAAATAATATCAGCTATATTTATTTCAAGTTTGCCAAAAAACACGTGAAATCAATTAAATCATTCACTAAATAAATTTCAAAATATTAAGGATATTATTTATATCACCAAGTTTCAAGTATTGTGAATGCACATTTCATCAAACTAGTTATAACAATTATTACAATTATAAACTTTTTTCATTATATTTTTTAATTCAGGCCCAGTCTAAAGCTTCGATTTCCTTTTGAAGAACAAAAAACCTAACGGTTAAAATAAATATTTTATCAAATTAGCAAGAAAAAAGAAAGAATTCTTATAGATATTTTATAATTTCAACGGAAAGGGTTTTGTAAGCTCAGGGGTGATTCTCGTCTGTTGACAATGGGTTAAAACTAAGAGTTCTGTCATCAATAGCCCTCGTGCAGCTTTATAAATCAGTATTAATGTAAATCTACCTCACTTTACAATTACAATATTTTGTGAAATAGTGACTGAAAGCAATTCTGAGATTTAGCAAAAATTCTAACTAACTCAATGTTTATATATCCCATCATAGTAAAAAGTAATTAACACTATACGCCATCTCCACATAAATGAAGGAAAAAAATCACTCTAAAAATCAGTAAATATAAATGTACTTATGGTAGTCATAAATTCCAATTATTCTGGATCACAATTGTAACAGTTTTATTGATTTTTTTCGTTCCAGAATTACGAAATCCAGTTTGCAATTACTTCAAAGATATTAGAATTTGAAGAAATTTTGAATATCAGTGGGATTTATTTTTGCTACAGTGGGTAACGCCTTAAATACCACCAGCTTATATATCCGCCTCATTCAACCAATACGTTAAGCGCCGCAGACGGATATATACGTCCTTCCTAAATACGATCCTTCTCTTTGCGCTGCATCTCTGAAACTATTAGGAAGGTTGCAAAAAAATGACCCTGACAAAGTTTCCAAAGGATTTATTTAATCCAGAGAAAAATGTGCTTATATATTTATACATATTCTCCCTATTATACCGCATACGCATGCCTATACGAAACTCTCTGAAATTGGGGAGCAAATCGCGTATCTTTTAATCGACAGTTAAGGGGTTAATATCCATTTTTTATGTATGATTTCCTCCTCTTCCTACATTGCATTTATTCAAATAATCAAGGATCTTTTTCGCGCTTTCTAATTCAAAAATATCTATCCTAAGGTTTCAGTACTGTAGAAATAATTGTTTATAAGTTCGAAATTGGTTGAATGTATACTCAGAGACAATAATTCACAAATAGAAAATTTTAAATTAGGCACAAGATGACAAAATTAATGTACAATTAACCATTGCAGCTAACTCACAGATTGGATAGCTATCACACCCTTCAGGAATTACAGGTGTGGCGAGAAACCTCCCTATCATATGTTATCGGTATTTATACAGACACATCAATAAGCTTACTAGTGTATAGAATATCACATGTCAACACTTGGTAAATGTTACGGTATCAGAATTGTGTAATGCATGGGTATGTACGAGTATTTTACTGTTTATATAGTCACATACGAGCTCATTGAAGATAGTGATTTATGACGCACGTAAATCTCGCAAGCCGTTGTAGAGAGGTAACAGTGTAACCAACAAGAATTCAACTATTATCGAATATTATCATTATAGTGGAACATTAACGTATGTTTTAGAGATGATACTCGTATATCATGCTTATATAACGCCTTACATTGTATCTAATACTTTTGTAAATATCTACTTGAATCAGTATTTGTTATGGAGTTTACAATTATATTTGGCGAAAGCTTATGTCACTGGACGATAACAATTGACTTCAAATAAGTTACTTCCGTCGAGGGATATCCGGAACACAAATGTTTAATAAATCAGGATTGCCCATTTTGTCACGTTTAAGCATGGCCAATATATCTCTTTTGACTGACTGGTTGGATTATTAACTCTTTTTCTAAGCTTTTTCGTGAAGTAATTACCTAAGAATAACTTTTAATACATTTATAAAATCTGTGGTTACTTCTTGAGTTATTTCAAAAGTTAAATTTGTCAAAAAGTTCGAGAGATATTTCAAAGTAATGCACAAAATGGTGATATGGTGCTGCGGTAGATGCATCGAAAGGGAAAGTTAAATCAATAGTGATTTGAATTTCTAAGAAACAGAAAGTGGTTTTTCATAAGTAACTTGTATAAATTTCTATTAATAAGATTTACAAATGGAACCTGCAGGTAAGTCAGGGAATTATACATTAAGATAGATGAAGACCTTACGTGGGGAAAAAACTTTAACTAAATCGATAATGTTTGGTAGAAAATGGTCCAAAAACACGTGATGTCCTAAAATATTTCAGAATCATTTCATCTGACATCACACCGGCAGCCTGATTTGCAAAAACATCTGCAATGCCCCTGGAAGCCGAACCTCGAACGTAATTCAAGAAGTGAAAAGGAACCACCCCATCCCAAGAAAGAGCTGAGAGAAGATCGTTTTTAACTATCGAAAAGGAAAGATGCTTTTGCTCTTTCTGTGTTTGCTATTACATAAATTTCTGTAGTATTGAAATATTTGGTATATTGAATAACATTTTTCAATATGTAAATATTGTAATTAATAGCAGTAAATGTTGTAAATAATTAAATTTAGTTAATGAAATCTCACACTCCTCATCAATTTTCTCAATAGGCGACAACGTAATTTCATATCGACAGAGCTATGAAAAAACCAACAAACGATGATGTAAATAATAACCACACATGATTTCATTACACTGCATTTCCTGTGTCTGGATCTTTCAAATTTTGTGTTACACCACATGCATATTGCATACTTTCCCTTTAATAAGTCGATGCTGCCACCATCTGTGGAAGGTAGCACAATCAAGCAAAAAGAGTTTTAGAAAACACAATTCTCCAAAAAGAGCGTTGAAAATTACTTTTGCCAGAGAAATACTTTCAGCTTCTTTGAAACATCAATAAAACTCCCTTTAATTTTTTTGGAGTGATAGGATTAAAGGTTTGTGTGTGTAAGTGTTCATATACGATGCAAATAAACACGCAAACAAACATTCAAACTTATAGCACGGTACACCATTGTATTTTCATAAATACTAAATTATTCCTAAGCTGATCAAAAGTTTATGTGTGTGTATTCATACACAATATTATAAATAAATACATAAACAAATATGCACATTTATATGCATGATACAAATTGTGCGAGTATTTTCAAGAAATACTAAAATATTCCTTAACTGCATTTACTGAACATAAACATATCTTTAAGCAAATATAGTAATTATTTAATAACTTAAACCCTTGACATTTAAATAAATCGGAATTTAAAACACCCTTTTCCTGAGAGTGCGGATTTCAGGTACTCAAATATCAGCAGGGGAAGGGGGAAGAACTTTGAGCATTCGAAACAAAACAAAATCAAAGTACAATTCTGAGGAGAGACAGTTCTTGACGTATCGGAGATGTCAGTCTCCCAGATGTCAACGGTTTGACATTATTTGGCTTTAAATATTCATTTAAGAATTCATGGCATTTTTGATATTTTCTGGGAGCCAAAGAAATTTGCTTTAAGATTTTATCATCATCTTCTGAAACTTTTATATTGATGAATGGGGAAAAATCTTTGCAAAACAGTGAGAACCGCAATTTATTAACACGTCAATTTTAAATTTAACAATACTTATATCATGATAAATAAATTAATTTTAGTGATCTGAACTCCAAAGAGAGAGCATGTGTTTCACTTTTACAGTAAGTTTACTACATTAACAAATTTCGTTAATTGAGATAAAAGAAAAAAATTATATATAAAGCAAATTTTATTTATATATATTGTTGCAATAGAATACTTCTATTTAAAACACATAATACATTTTACGTCATTTTTAGAACTTTTCATCTTAAAAAATATATACAATAATTTTATTGTACCTACTATAGTAAAACAAAAAATCCAAATAAAACATTGCTAATAAACGGAATAATTTCTACTGATGTTTGATATTTTATTAAGTAATAATGAAACTTAAATGTTATTTTCCTCTTTTTTTCCCTGATTTATTCAAAGGTACAATGTATGCTTTGAAAAATAAAGAAAATTTCTTCGCCATACTCTTAGAATTCGAATGACATAAGCAAATAAAAAATTTTATGCATGTAATCTAACCTTTTGTTTTACCTATTAAGTCAAAAATTATTTTAGTAACAATCGTATTAATGCTCGCAAGCAATACTCAAATAAGGGTAAAATAAATATCCGTATAAATGGTTGTAGTTCTTATTTTGCTCAGAAAAATTTTAAGGGTTGCCTAAATGAAGTGGTATTTTAGTCAATTTGATAAGGGGTTTATGTTATTATATAAATTAGTATACAAAGTATATATAGATGTAATACAAACGTAACAGACAGGATAGACAAAATCACCTTGTAGGTTGAAACAAGTGTCCAGGTGGTCCATGGTGTCATGGCTCTACCATCAGTGTACGAGAGTTAGAAGGAAGATTAGCCATAGTCAAAACAAACACAATTTATTTACAAGTCTCACCAACCTAACAAACTTGAACAATCCAAGATTAGGAAATGCACCGTAAACTAGTTAAGAGAGTAAGATCGAGGAAGAAGATACAAATAAAATTAAATCTTAATTTAATAACTTACTTTAAGCCAACGCTAAGCCGATTCAGTTATTCAAATCGACAAATCGTCAATCTTAAATACTAAGCAAATAATCTGCTGAACATTTTCGTCTACCTTTTAATTAACATTTTTAATCCTCACAGCTATCATTAAGCTTCCAACTTCTCTTTCTGTCGAATCCGAAAGCTAATACTTAAATACCCGACATAATTTAGATAGACTGCGTCTTCTTCTTCGGGAGGAAGTTTTTAATTGAATAATATTTAAAGAAAGAATTTTTCCCAAGAGAATTATTAGGAGGAATGCGGATAGACCCGTTACGATCATATGATTGACATCCTGAATGAAGAAGCTCCGGGGTTGGGTGGGGAACAAAATGTTAACAGAAGCTGGGACATCATTACGAACAGGGAACTGTCGTCCCTTTAAAGCTTTCTGGAGTCCTCCGAAGACGTGGTATTTGCTCGGTGAGAAGTCTGGGCTGTACGGGTGATGTTCAAGAAACCTTCCAGTGAATTTACCATAACACAATGGCTGGCACACCATAGTCATATGTGGAAGAGCATTATCATGCCACGTCTGTGAATTTTAATATTCTTACCCAGTCCAAGCAATGGGGTACAGTGTAAAAACCTACTTCTTTTCTACCCTGTGACACAGCTAAAGGTGTGGTAGGAAGTGAAGGATTATTCGACATGATAATTTCCAATTATTTTATTTATCACTTTAATCGACTCAAACACAAATCAAGGCAACACTATAAATAGGATAATCCAGTCAGACAACAGAGGGACGGGACGAGATGCGCGTTTTGAGAGAACACATTTACTAAACTACTTTATAATAATAGTCCCTCCTTAATATTACTTTACACAATAGATAAGTAACTTATGTCCGCTTAGCCACTTTAATACTTTAAATATCAAAGTAGTAGGAAGGTGACAATACCTGAACTTAGACAGTCTTCTAATCAATTTAATTTCTCAATCACAACTTCCTATCTTTAATTTTTTACAATGGCTTTCTAACCCTTTTGGTAATCTTCACCTTGTATTTCTCTTGTTACCTATGAACCAAACTTCTATCCTTCTAACTTTCTGCTATCTAATCTTCTTCACTTTAACTCACAAACTCCCTTTAACTCCCGAATTATAACTATATATAATAAATTTAATTTGCATATCAAGCTATCTTCTTATAAGATTGGTGAATTTTGCCGGCCCCAAAGAATACCCAAGAGAATTATTAGTAGGAGGTCGCGTATAGATACGTCACAACACTAAGTGGCAACATTGACAGTCGTATCGTTTGGAAGCATCCATAATGCCTCTTAACGAGCTCTCACGCTATAAGACATGTATCTGGTGGGATTTGATGATATTGCATGGATTTCCAGAACACTGCACCCTCTATAGAAACGTGCACAATCATCTTTCTCATCAAACTTCGGAGTTATTAAAAAATGCCACTTACATTTGAGCCTATACCAAATAAAATTTCTAAATGATGGTAATTGGTGCTTAAACAATTCACATTTTAAGCCCAGCGATAATATTTTTAAGGTATCCGACTACCCTTAATTTGTGAAATTTGCCAAAAAGTGACACACTTTTTATGACTTTATTTTGTAGTCCATCTTAGTAGCTTTATAAAAATACCAAGTTTTTTTATATTCCGTTCACTAGAACAAGAACTACAAGTGTTTTAGTAAAAGCAGATGTCGTACTTTAAAACGCGTTTTACTCGAAATGAGTTTTTTATTTTTGAAAATGCTCAAACGAAGCCAGTGATTGCTCAAAAAGTTTCAAAATATTTGACTGCAATTTTTGTGTGTCTTCTGTATAATATTAGAAGTGTTTTAACCTTCAGATTTATCAATCACTGTTTTATTAAAAAAACGAGCCTAACAATAGTCGCATACGATGTGTAACATCTGACATGTTATCGTGGTAAATTCGCAATAGCAACTTAAATCCTGAAATAAATGAATCGAGCATAATTGGAAATATTTTTCTATGGAATAATTATATCTTTAAATGAAAATTTTATTTAATTAACACAGAGTACTGCAATCTTTTATCAAAAATAATTATTCTTGTTCAATTTGGGGAAGAGCGGTAATGATAACTTATGAAAACTAAAATATGACACATATACTTGTGATTTCAGTGTACTTAAAAACCGTTGAAAAATAGCATCTTAGCAGGAAATCTTTAATTTTTTGAACCGTTTGATTCGGAGAAATGTATACGACCACCGAAATCATTGTTTGTCCATTTTCAAATAAGCATTTTGCCACACATATGTCCCCAATATCTTGACAAACAATACCCAGTCCACTTGTTTGACGATAAGTAATATCCATATGTTGAACTACAACTTGTGTGTTGTTTTGCTTACGATAGATCACAACACCATGTAGCCCGGTCATTTAAATTTTACGCAGCAATCGAAGTCAGGTATCGAAACACGTTCATCATTGTCCAACCACGACTGCCTAAATGACTTAGCTTCTTCTCTGATCCTAAAGTGAGAAAACAAAAAGAAATATCCCACAGCCTAGACCACAGGGGGTGGGGGATGGGTGTGGAGCCTCTCCCGAATGAAGGGGAAAAAACAGAACTTCATACGAGGGTAGCGAAGATACACCACCAAGCGCGCTGATTGGTCAAATAAAATAGCGGCATTCCCCAACTTCCTGTTACGCATTTCCGTCCCTTTTCACGAAATCACTCCCACAAATCTCCAGCAATCGAGAGGAAAGATGTTACACGTAAAAAAATACAGTCCCTTATGTTCATACAATCACTGTTTTTTAAGCAATTTTATAGAATAACTAAGATAAAGTGCTCTTGTTTTTGTAAGCATTAAAATATCTCTTATCCTAAAGGTCATTTTAAAAATGAATAACACAGCAACACATCAGAATTGAATATTTGTTTATAAACATTTAGTACATAATGGGCCACGTTTATGTTAACTTTTGTCAATTTTTACCCATTTTTTCCCATTTTAGTAATAATAGTTTCTTTTTATCTTATTAATTTTACCATATTACTCTTAAAATGTCAAAACATATCTATAAACAAAAATATCCCAATATCTCCATTTTTTTTCAAAAAAGTTGACGCAAATAGTCGGATACCTTAATTAAGTACAGTCACCTATATATATTTCTTTGAAAATGAATTTGCACCTACATGTAGTTACTATATTTTCATTTCCGTTTCCTTTGTACATTTTAATGTGTCTAAGTTAATAGTAAGTAAATAATACGTAAGGAGCTAAACTATGTGGTTGCTACAATATATGGATGACGCTCTGAGAGTAATTTGTATATCCACGCATAACGGCATCGCTCAAAATAAAAAATACCCCTCACATATATAAAAATAAAATAAATATTACTCAACACATGAAAGTGACGTATTAGAAGATTTATTGATATTCTCTCTGAGACTCTGTTTCACTTTCTTTTTCACTAAGAATAATAAAGCAAAGTAAGAACATCTCTGTAGGGAGATTTCCTATATTTAGATATATATTGAACATTTCTTTGTAGAATTCAACAATGTATGCAAAGCAGAATGAATTATCCAACGCCAAAATTAAACGTTGCATTAAAGTTGTGAATTTTGTAAAAATTACAGATATTTTTTTTTTTCATGTTTAGCCAATTTGGTAGAAAATTTTTGTCATATAATTAATATTCAAATACGTAATCACTACAAATTGTCTATTTTAAAAATTAAATTAGAATTTCCTGCAAATAACTTGCTTATAAATTACGCATCTTTAATCAAACTTTTTTTTTATTAACATTAACACATTCTCTGCCAGGCAAATTTGGAACGTCTGGCCACGATGTTCGTCTTAAGTGACGATGTTCGTCTTAAAAAAACATAACATTTTAAAAAATATAATGATATTAAATAAATAATATAATATTGTAATGGCATATACAATAATTTTTACTGAAAAAAAAACTACAAGCTAACAAAAAAATTCCTGTGGTGAGTGCTATTTGCGAGTTATCTCATAGAGGTTTATTTTTTTTCAATAAAAATTTTCATACACAAAAATTTTCTTTCGATTTCATTCGATTTTACAAGCTTGCCACCTAATTTCATCTGATAACAGTCAGTTGTCTAATGTTGTGTCAGATTGTCATGCAGATATGCAAAGATCATCACTGGAAAAAAATCTAAAGGCGAACGTACACTGAGGAGCCAAAAAAAAAAAAAACTGGTACACCTGGCAAATATCGTGTAAGGACCCCACGAGTACGCAGAAGTGCTGCAACACGACGTGGTATGGATTCGATTAATGTCTGAAGTAGTGATGGACACCATGAATCCTGCAGAGCAGTCCATAAATCAGTAAGAGTAAGAAGGGGTAGAGATCTCTTCTGAACAGCACATGGCGAGGCATCTCAGGTATATTCAATTATGTTCATGTCTGGGGATTTTGGTGGCCAGCGGAAGTGTCTAAATTCAGAAGAGTGCTCCTTGAGCCACTCTGTAGTAATTCTGGACGTGTGTGGCGTCGGATTGCCCTGCTGAAATTTCCCGAGGCCTTCCGAATGCACAATGGACATGAATGGGTGCAGGTGATCAGACAGGATGTTTACGTACCTGTCACCTGTCAGATTCGTATCTAGACGTATCAGGGATCGCATATCACGCCAACTGCACATGTTCCATACCATCACAGAGCCTCCACCAGCTTGAATAGTTCCCTGTGACATGTAAGGTCCATGAATTCATGAGGTTCTCTTTATACCCGTCCACTTCCATCGGCTCGGTTCAATTGGAAATGACACTCGTGAGACCAGGCAACGTGTTTCCAGTTATCAACTGTCTAATGTCGGTGTTGGCGGGCCCAGCTGAGGCGTAAAGCTTTCTGCCATGCAGTCAACAAGGGTACACGAGTGGACCTTCGGCTCCGAAAGCCCATATCGATGATGTTTCGTTGAATGGTTCGCACGGGGACACTTGTTGATGGCCCATCATTAAAATCTGTAGCAATTTGTGGAAGGGTTGCACGTCTGCCACGCTTAATGGTTCTCGTCAGCCGTCGTTGGTCCCGTTCTTGAATGATCTTTTTTTTGTCACAGCGATGTCGTAGATTTGATGTTTTACCGAATTTCCGATATCCACGGTACCCTCGTGAAATGATCGTACGTGAAAATCCAAATTTCATCGCTTCTTCTGAGATGTTGTGTCCCATCGATCGGGCGCCGACTATAACACCCCGTTCAGACTCACTTAAATCTTAATAACCTTCCATTGTAGCATCAGTCGCCCATCTAATAACTGTGCCACAGACTCTCGTTGTTTTATATAGGATTTGCTGACCGCAGCGCCATACTCTGATTGGTATCCATATATCTTTATTTGAATACGCATGCCTGTACTGGATTTTTTGGCTTTTTAGTGTAGTTATAAAGAGTTGCAGATTAATATAAATGGGATGATAAGTAATAAACAGCAGACCTCAACAAAACTATCCATTGGTACAAGAAAATCACTCTACACTACTTCGATATCTTCATTCAGAATACTTACATATTCTATAACCAAATAAGTCGAGGGATTAAAAAGAGGAGGATGCGAATAAAGAATCATTTATTATTGACGCCGGTGGCAGCAATTTAGGAGGACGCGGAAACTATAATACGAATACTTTTTTATTTTCATTACTTAGAACATCTTCCTACTACAGTAAAAAATGATGCCTACAAAGCGATGCCTAATGCATACAAAGAAAAAATAAACAAAATAGTCCATAAAATAGTAAATGCAATAATAAAAATTGTCCAAATGTTAAAGTAGAATCATTGAAATATTGCTTTACATATTACATTGCATTATAGAAATTCATGGGGAATTTTATATTTATAAATGAGGAGTCACTTATATAAAAATTCACAGAACACTATAATATTAATTTTATTCTGAAACATAATGCTGGTATAAATTTTTAAATTACCGTGTTTTTTTAAGATGGAATCCGATAAGTAATTTCAATGTGTGTGGAAAAAATAATGACGCAATAAAAAAGGTATTTAAAGACTTTTAATTGCATACTAAATTGCTCCAAAGATTTAAATTGAAGGAAATCTGGAATTTAATGTGTTCCATAAAACCATTCATTATTAGTGCAAGCAATAATCTTTCTATCATTTAATGAGTCTATGAATTTCATTTTAGGAGAGATGGTGCAGTTTGTTATTAATACTTGATTTAGTTGTTTTATCCATTGTACTTAAAATGCTTTAGCATTTTTAATGTGAAATAGTTTTATTGGAACTCTTATCAAGAGTAAACATTTTCTGACTTTGGAAGTTTTATGCTAGTGTGTTTGGATTACATTTTACATTATCTTCCTCTACACCAATATGCATGAGTGTTACTATCAGAAAAAAGAAATTAATTAAATATCATCCATTTAAACATGCATTATGAAAGAAAAAACTTAAATATACATTTTAAAACCCTTTGTGTCTTTTATTATTTATATTTATCCCCTTATCTGCTTATTAAAAGCAACAAGATATAACCCCCAGTGCCACCGTTTTTCATATAGGCGCGTATATGAGGTGTATTGGGGGAAGAGGGGGACAGGAGAAAAGCACAAATAAAGAAATGTTTCTCCGAAATATGTAAGTCCTTCGCAAACACTATCAAGGTCATTTTCTTGCATTCTACATTCTTCGAAAAAATTAACTCATAACAGTTTGAAGAAAAGAATCATATTTCGACAGGACGTATATATACGTCCAGGACACTCAATGCACGCATATTTACGTCTCAAGACGAAGCAAGACGGATATATACGACAGCGGAATTTAAGGGGTTAAAAGAAAAAACGGGCCCACGGTTTTCATGAAAATAGTAAATAAATACTGTACATTTTCACGAACAAAATTTATGAAAATTTGTTAGCCATATATTTGAAAATAATAGTAGGATGACATTTTTTGTACATTTCCTGTTAATCATTTTTTCACTACAAATCTTAAGATATGTGATTCTCTTCCGGACAAATAATACAACGCAAAATTTTTAACCTTTATATATTAAGTATTGGAATATTAAATCCTCTTCAAACGGGAACTAAAGAATCGACATAAGATGACTACATGAAAAGTTGCAAACTTTTACGAAGACTATCTTCATGAATTACGGACTCCTTCAACCCAAAGCACCCAGTTCCTTTTGAGTGCATCAGAAGTACATCAGCACTTCACTATCAACGGAGCGAAAACTTTTAAATCTAGCTTCCAGCTGAAACGGCAATCTGTTTGAAACGTGTTTCAAATGCATCGAAGAACGAATTAATTACGGGATATAAATATTTGAGAGCGCCACTGTGATCGCCAAGGGTACGAACAATCGATGCCAAATATTAATTACGTGGATTCATTTCCGCAAGTGGGGGCCTTTTGACAGAGTGTAAATATTAAAATCTGGTAAATTCTTACGAATGTCAAAAGTGGCACTGCTTGAAATTAAATCTTTAATTATTAATAAGAATGTATGAGTCATGGAAGAGGAAGATAACTACACGGGGCTCATTTTCGATTCTATATGCACCTAGTGTTAGTAATAATTTATGCAACTAAAAGGTAGTTCTGCACAATTTTTTTCTCATTGTATGATTTAAATGATATCAGATTGAAATGTTATGATTGGATTATATCTTAAATGTAGTTAGAAATTAATTTGGATTCTAGTAAGTATTACATGTCTCTGTTAAATTACAGTTTGTCTTGTATTATTCAGATTATATTTAAGACTGGCTGCTCATGGTTGAATTGTATATTAACTGTAGTTAATAATTAATGTAGACTGTAATAGGTCCTTCTATGGTATATCTACATAGTATCTATTATTCCTCATTATAGTGTGTATATTTATATTTAATCAAGGGAAATTACAATTATGATTATGTAATCGTTAATAATTTGATACGGGTCTTCGCATGAGACATTTATATCGTAGATTACTGGTAATATACTGTGCCCCTCTTGTAATTCAGTCCAGTTGATAAATATTGCTTTACTGAATAATATCATATTGTTGGCAATGATATTACAATATTATGACTCAATATTATTTGGTATTTCTGTTTGAAATCAGTATTTTTAATAATTTTCATTCCTATCCTTGACACAGCACACAATGCAAATTTCAGTCTTCTGTAGTTGAATGAAGTTTAATAGCCTGAAGACGATATTGACGACTTTTTTGGTTTATCAAAATAAGAGAGGTGTCTAAAATGAATCATGTTCCTTTCGGTACTGATTCATTTATTTAAACTGAAAGAGAATTAACAGGAAAAATATTAACATGATGTAATATCATTTTAATAGATGCATTGTCAGTTTTTTGAGACAATTTTTTTCCTGTTTTATATGTATCTTGCTTTTATTTTGTACTAAAGGTGCATTTTCTTGAATGTTATTATTTTGTCTTTCTTTCACTTGTAGGTTTTTTTAGTTTTGTGCATTTTTTTATTCTAGTGTACTCTCTAAATCTGTGCAATTTTTGTATTAACATGTTGTTTGAACTGCTGAACATATTTTGAACTGTTGTAACGGGTCTATTCGAGCTTCTACTAATCCTCTTGGATAAAATACTTTTAAAACTGTTTTTCGTTGAAAACCGCTTTTGTAGTATGACTTGGTTTTATGTAAATGCAAGCTTCTAATTAAGTTC